>JXTC01000182.1:0-15540 GCA_002914845.1 Trema orientale
AAGAACATAATGTTATAAATAGGAGTCTATAACTACTCAGGATTAAGATTGATCTACATATGATCATCTAGTGACATTATTTGAACTCTCAACAGTTAACGGAATTTATGTGAGATTCAAATCATGTCTGGTCCAGTCCTATATAATCGAATTATATAAAGTACCTCCATTGTGATGTCAACACATCAATAGTCCGGATAAGACTATTACATTCTCAATGTTAATGGACCGTACTAATAATATTTAATTAAAGATCCCAAACTTTAATTAATTATTATGGACTATATTTAGTTTATTATCCATAAATTTAATCCTCGTGTATATAACACTTATATACTAAATTTGTGGTTACATAAATAAACTAGGGATTTTCTGATATTTAAAGACATACTAATTATGTAAAAATTCAAATAGAAAAATGTCATTTTATTAATTCAGCAAATATCCAAAATATACATGCTTTTAGGGCATAAACCCTAACAGTACAATGTCTGAATATAGAGCTCTAGCTGCCTTGGCAACTGAAGTCATTTGGTTACTGTCCTTATTGCAAGAACTTCATATTTCTTTACACCATACGCATGTTTTGTGGTGTGATAATCAAGGTGCTCAATCTCTAGCTAACAATCCTGTGTTTCATTCTCGCACTAAGCATATTGAGTTGGATATTCAATTCATTCATGAGAAGATTCTCAGTAAACAAGTAGAAGTAAGATATATCCCGACTAGTTAACAGCCTGCAGACATTTTCACAAAGTCTATTTCTCTGCCTCGGTTTGAATACTTAAGAAACAAGCTTAATATGAGTTCCTCACAGTACAGCCTGAGGGAGGCTATTGAAAAAGTTGTTAGAGAAGAGTTGACCAGTCAACAAGAAGCAGTTACCTAGTTTTAGTTTGTTTTAGTTGTTAGCTAATTTGTTAGAATATGTTGTAACAGATTTTGTTTGTTGTAACCCAGTGTTATTGATTCTTGTAATACCTATAAATATCTAATGAAGAGATGCAGCTCACTACTGAGCTTTTCAAAGGAATCCTAGTTGCGCTCTCTTTTACACTCTTTCAGTCTCACTGATTGACACATAGATTCTATTTATTGCATTATTAAAATATTAAACTAGATAATTATTGCATTATTAAAATATTAACTTGGATAGTGGAATCCACGTGTCGACCGAAGAGTGCAAAAAAGAGTGACAAATAAAGTGTATTTAGCATTCCTCTTCAAAGCTATTAGTTATTTTACTTTAGGATTCCCTAAAATTCATTTATGCCAACAATAAGTATGTTCTCTGTAACAAAAAAATCTGTTCTAAGTTAATGATAGTTAGATCCTTCGGTCCGCCATTTTATGCACGATCTTAAATGAAGTTTCCCAAGACTCCATACAATTGATTTTTTTTTTTTTCAAAGAAAGACATACATTTGATTTTTTTCCATCAAACAAATTGGCAAGCCACACTTGATAAAAATTGAATTGAAAACAATTAAAAATAAAACTGAAACCAACAGAAAATTTTCCCAAAAATTAATTGTCTAAATGACGAGATTTCAAAATTAAGACTACAATATTATAAGTAATAAAATCCACTGACTCCCAAGAGAGTAGTCAAAGTGATAAGACGCTCTTTCTTAAAGCATTCTCTCACTTAGGGAGGATAAGATCAAGAATTCGAACCCACACGTCGTCCTTGAGAGCCCAACCGAATAAGAGTAGCTCTAAGTGACCCACCATCGCAATCTCATCCACCTTTTTTTCTTATTAAAAAAAAGTAATAAAATCCACTGAATTAACATGTCTAGAACATAGATATCAGAAATCACAGATTGAAAATCCTCAGCAAATGAAATGTCGTTATTACTATCAGTCAAACTGACCTAGCTAGTTACTATTTCTTAGAGGGTTGATGTTTAAAGTAAAGAAGACAATAAAAGTCATAAGCTGGGACATGTCTTCCCTAACCATAGTACGATGCCATCATGTTTCGCAGCATCAATGGTCTAGTTGAACACGAGTAGTTAATAAAGAAACTCATAGACGTGATACATATATATATATATAGATATGATTGCCAATCCAATAATTTTTTTATTTTTAAATCTATGTATAAGTATTTTTTTTTTAATCGTTGGATCATCATTAGATCACTTACAATGAAATGATCACTTATAATGAGGTGCATAAAAAAATATGTATCATTAATACTATTTCTCTTTTTTACCTTTTATTATAAAAAAAATGTGCATGATAAATTTTCATTGGACAAATTAATACCTATGTATAAGTTAAAAAAAAAAAAAATACCAACTGGATTGGTGCCCTGTATATATATATATATATATATATTATATTCACGAAATAAAATGAAAAGAGAAATGGGATAGGAAAACACATCAGTTGCTCCATGAAGTAACGCAAAACTGATACAGATAAGATCTAGACAAGCTAACCAAATAGTCATCCAAAACCCTCAATAACATTGAGCTAAACATAAATTGAAAGAGAACAAGCATCTGAAAATTGTCTACATTAAATTTAATGCTATATTTAAAGCAACAAAACTCCAGAGGAGAAAGACGAGAAAAATCTGATGGCCCTCCATATAGTCAATTGAGTGAACGGAAATCACGAAGAAGCACCACTACGCAGAGCTGAAGATTTCTTTGATTTGCTTGTTGCCAACTGGGTCTCAGCCTGCAAGAATGAAGAAAGTTCCAGGCAACCAAACCTAAGTACTAACTCCTTATACCCATCAACATTTAAAATCCCTCATTTAACAATAATCACATTACCTCTTTCTTAACAGGCTCTTCCTTCTCGGACAAGACCAACTCAATATGGCAAGGGGATGACATGTAGGCTGCAAAAAGTAAAGGACAGGTAGGTTAATATAAGAATCAAGAACACAATAAAATCAAATCCTAGTACTTGGAACATACGGTTGATTCTTCCATGAGCACGGTAGGTGCGGCGTCTTTGCTTCTGTGCTTGGTTGACCTGGATGTGAGATATGTAGAGGGAATCTACATCCAAACCTTTCACCTGGAAAATCCACGAAAAGAAACTTAGCACTGACAACAGATAAACATCAGAAATAGGGAACAGCCAGAAGATTCATACCTCGGCATTGCTCTCAGCATTCTTGAGCAAATCAAGAATGAACCTTGCTGATTTGACTGGCCAACGACCTTGCCCATTGGAATGCCTGTTTTTCGCCTGTGCAGTACGCCCAACACCACCACAAAACCGTCGGAAGGGTATGGCCTGTTTGTGGGCCAGAACATCCTCCAAATATCTCTTTGCCTTGGTCAAGGCCAGCTTTCTGATCGCAAATGCAGTCTCCCTGGTGTTCTGTAAATGACAATAGCAGACACAAACAAGTGTAAATTACAAATACAAAGATGTAATCAAATAGAATACATGAACAAAACCTATGAACAAGCCCTCATAAAACCATGACTATTTATCTACTGAAACACGTTGAAAACTTTACAAGATAACTTCTTCAAAATGAAAAACAAAGAATATTTCTAAAACAAAAAATGGACAATTATCCAAAGGG
The DNA here is from genome assembly GCA_002914845.1 of Trema orientale. Taxonomy (NCBI): domain Eukaryota; kingdom Viridiplantae; phylum Streptophyta; class Magnoliopsida; order Rosales; family Cannabaceae; genus Trema; species Trema orientale. Next base: position 3,563 of record JXTC01000182.1, read on the forward strand.
ATGCAAAAATAGAGAATTAACATGGACATAAACCATAAATGTAACATCATTTAGCGAACATTTAGTCACTGAAAAATAGAGTTTCACCCAATAACAATCCAAGTAATTTATCTTATGTATATGAGAGCCAATTTCATAAGAGGCAATACAGCAAAGCATTGTTCATTGGGTTTGAACAAAAAAAATACAAACAAAAACATGAGATGAAAAGGGGAAAAAGAAGTGTGAGGCAGAAAAAAGAAGGAAAAACAATTAAAACCCCATATTGGTCGAACATAATCTAATGATGCACATCAATTAGAAATATTAAATAACACAACTGAAAGATAAAACAACATGTAATTGCAAATATAGAATGTTGCATCATTTACTGAACCTTGAGCCACGAACCACAAAGGCACAAACAGAGGTTCACCCAATAACAAGGCTAATGATTTTCCTGATGTTTACGAGAGGCCCATTCACAAAGGCAAGAGGCCCCTGCTTTTTTCCATCAGGTTTAACAATCAGAATAAATCCCAAAACCCTAAACACGTGTTGAACGAAATAAAATAAGGATAAGGTGGGAAGTAGAAAAAAGGGGGATAAAAAAGCAGTTAGAAACAGGAAGTTTCTCATTATTTATTTAAAAGCTATGCTAAGTCCCTCACCTAGTCGTGCCCATCAATTACAGTACAAAATATAAAATACTATGTAATTACAAATATGAAATGTTGCATCATTGACTGAACCTTCAGGCACAAACCACATAGGCAAAAACAGAGGTTCACCCAATAAAAAGGCTAATGATTTTCCAAACATTTACGAGAGAGCCCCTGCTTTTTTCACCGGATTCGACATTCCGAATGAATCTTAAAACCCTTAACACAGCTTCTTGAACAAGAAATGACAAGGGATACAAAGAGAGAGAAAAAAAAAACCACAGAAACCAGAAACCATGTTATCATTAATTTAACATATACTCTAACCTAATCACGCACATCAATTACAGGACTAGTATAACAAACATTAGCAAGATCAAACACTATGCAATTACAAAATGTTGCATCATTTACTGAACCCTAAGCAACAATCAAGAAAACAGAGGTTCGCACAAAAACAATGCACAATGCTGTCCCCAAATTTTACGAGAGGCCCAGCAAGAGGCCCCTGCTTTTTTTCATCAGGTTCAGCTCATCAATGTAAGCACATCTAAAACCCCATTAATTCCGAAACTCAAAGTTTTCAACAAAATTCACAACAAAACTATACCAAGTTTAAAGAAGAAGAAGAAGGAAAAAAAAAAAAAAAAAAAAAAAAAAACAGACTTAATAATACCTTGAAGTGAACCCTGAGGTCAGATCCCCTTGCCTTGCAGGCTGCACCATGAAAATTAATCTTAGAGCAGAAAAGATCAAACTGGGAATTCAAAAGAGTATTTTCTAAAATAGCCAACGCAGTGCGGGAAAAGCGAAATGAGCGAATGTACACGTATTTTTATATGCATATTCATATAAAGATTCGAAGGACAAAATCAATGGAACCGAAATGCAGAAAATGGAATAGGGTACATACACTTAGTGGAATTGTCGGGCTCTCTGGAGTACTTCACCTGAAATTACAACAAATTAAGATAAACAGATTTAGAATCGTATAGAATAAGAAGAGGAACAGCACTCATAAAATGAAGAGAATCGAAAGAAGTACCATGGCTGCAGACAAGTATGAAACGTTGAGCCTCAGCGGAAAGGTTTATAATTTCCCAAACAGCGGAGGATGATGGAGGCGGTGGGACAAGGGTCTCATAATATTTCTCAAGGAGCAAATAAAACCCTAACGCTTGACGACACCAAAGGCATGTTAGATTAGATTACTTTTAGTTTGGGCTATGTTATTGAAGGCCCAACATCTTACAGGCCACATCCATAACGAACACGTTTCACTTCTTTCTTCTTTTTTTTTTTTCCCCATTCGGCTTACGCAGGAGAGAGTAAATGGGAAATTAGACATTATATGATAATTTAGAAAAAAATTTGAAAAATATGGTGGTTTAAGTTTTTTTAAGGTGCGGTACAGTTTTTATTAGATAAATACCAGTTTTTAAAAATTATTTAGAAAAATATTATTTTTTAAAATAGTAACTAGTTTCTGAAAACTGGTAACTAGTAACCAAAGGTATTTATAACTGGTATATAACTGGTAACTTGTAACCAGTAACAAGTTTCCAGAAACTGGTAACCAGTAACTATTTTAAAAAATGATATTTTTCTAAATATTTTTTAAAAAGTGATATTTTTCTAATAAAAACCGTATGAAAATTTGAAAAAAGCCTGAGTTCCGTATTTTTGTAATTCTTTTAGTTTTTTATATGTAAAAGTGATAGAAACCCAGAGTAAATTTGTGAGAAAATTTGATTTTTTTTTAATAGTAAAGTTTTAAAAAAAAATGAAAAATTCCCGGTCTTCTAAATTTTTTGAAAAATTTTGGAACTATTTTAAAAATACCACTTTTCAAAATATTTTATAAAAATATCATTTTTAACCAATTAAATTATTAATGAGGTACTTAAGGTAATTTACAAAATAATGGATTTATTTATTTGATAAATCATAATTTTCTAAATAAAAAATAACAAAATAATCACATTATTTTACTATGTTTATGCATGTAACATAGCGAAAATATCTCTATATTACACGCCTAACATAGTATGGTGGGACACTATTTGTTGCTTATTAAATAATTATATTATTTAAAGAGAACAATAAATTAAATAGATAAAAATAATAACATTTATTATTTATTATAATGCAACACATAGAAATGTACTATTGAAAGTTACAATATAAATTATTCAAAACAATCATAAAGTTTTTCCATTAATTTAATCATTACATACAGATCAATCTTCCATAAATGATTCATAAACAAAGTTAAGTTCATAATCCGTTATCCTCTTTAATTACTTCTTAATCCTTGAGTTGCTATGATTTTCTAATGAAAAAAAAAAAAATCATGATCAAATTATGAATTGAGTACTATATCATTCAAATACTAAATCGTTACCCAAAGAAATCATTTTTCTAACTTCTGTTAAGAAAGAATGGATTCTATATTATAAATTAATATTCATAACTATCTATATTGTTATGTTTTCAACATACAAGAATTAGAATTTGATCTGGTACATAGTACAAGCGCCGATCTTACCGAGTATATCAAGAGAAAAAAAATCATAAATAAGAGTATGTTAATTACTCAGGATTAAGATTGTTCCATATATTATCATTTGGTTGATAAATTTGAATATTTTATTCTGTAGTGGATATTATCAAATATTCAAAATTATCTGGTCCAATCTTATATAATCACATTAATATATATAGTACCTCCATATAATGTACCTACATCAAAAATCTAGATAAGACTATTTCATTCTTAATAGTAATGGACCGTATTAGTATTTCTTTTTTTTTTTTACATAAGTAAAGATCCCAACTTAATTACTAATTATGGACTAGTTTGGACTAGATTCCTTAAACTTAATCCTCTTGTATATATAACTTTTATATATACTAAGTTTAAGATTATATTTATAATCACAGAATTTTCACAATATTTATATATATTATCATAAATAATATATATACATATATAAATATATAAAAAAATCTAACTTTATTTATTTAATAGCAAATCATTCTTTACATCTTACTCTTAGGGTAAAAACACTAACACATTTTCACACCTATATTGATGGAGCTCTTTATTGGCTTTTCACTGACAAAAAAAAAAAAATCGAAATTGTTTTCTTTCGACTTGGATAACTAGCAGTTTGCCTTGCTCCTTCTTCTATTTTATTACCGTGTTAAGTTCTTCCACACTCAGAAATTTGACCTCGAGAGCTTTGGGAGGTTTTCTCTGTGTTATTTTCATTCCTTCTGATTGTATTAGTATATGGGTACTGAAAGAGTAAGGAGTCTGGGAATCCTAAAATATCTTATCTTCCACTAGGATTAGTTATAACCTTTATAATAAACCTACAAATATAGGAATCCTAGAATATCTTGTCTTCCACTAGGATTAGTTATAACCTTTATAATAAACCTGCTAATTGCTTCCAACATTATCCTAACTATGAACTAATTTACTATGACAAAGGAATTGTAACGTTCAAATCTCTCAATGGTCCGCTTCATTTCAAGTTTGAAGTCACTATTCTTACTCTGAGTTTCATTTCACTTAAGAATATTGTGATGCGGGAGAGTGCCAATTTAAGTACTGTTTGGTAATATTGTTACTTTTTGTTTTTTTAAACACAAAAATGAAAGTACTTTTTCTTATTTTGTTTTTTGCATTTTAAAAATAAAAATGTGTTTAGTACTAATGTTATACTTTTTGTTTTCTAAAATAAAAAAATAAATACATATTTGATAACTAGCACTTTTTACTTTTGAAAGTGAAAATCAAAAGGGACAGTAATAAAGGAAAAAGGAAAGAGGAAATAGGAGAGAGAAAAAAATGGTATTTATCTAAATAAATTTCATAAGTGGTATTTTTCAAAAATAAAAGTTTTAAAAGTGATATTTTTCTAAATATTTTGGGAAATTTCTAAAAAAATTACCAAATTCTACAATTATATTTTGAAAAATACCACTTTTAAAATTTTTATTTTGGAAAATACAACTTTTAAAAATATTTAGAAAAATACCACTTTTACATGAGGCTAGAAAGATAATGACAAGAGAAATAGTGATGAGAGAGAAAATTTTAAGAAATGGTGATGTGAGTCTAGATATGTTTGAATTTTGATACTAGTATTCCTACCAAATTGTTTAAAAAAATTTTGAAAGTAAGAAATTTTTATTTTCAAAATTTTAAAAATTTTGTTGTCAAATTAAAAAAACAAAAAACAAAAGTAGTTTTACCAAACATACTTTTGAAAAGTATTTCCACTTTTTTGATTAAAAAAATAAAAAATTATTTAAATAAGTGGTTACCAAACAAGTCTTTAAAGTTTGCAAGAGAGTTGGTATACATGTCTCACTTTTAGTTTTTTCCATTTTGTTTGGTGTGTGTGTGTGTTTTTTTTTTCTCTTTTTTTTTCATGTTATTGATTTTCTATTCTAAATTAATGGTTTCATGTCACTTATATTTTCCAAGATAGTACTGCATAAAATAATGTGTGACTAGCTATCACATCAAAGTCAATAATATTATATTAATGTACAGATAGGCAATGCTACATATGTAGAGCCAGAGCATGTTAAAATCTACTCTTATTTTTATGTTTTCCTCAACTACTAGCACAAAACATTGCCATCCAAAACCATAAAATCTAGCTCATATTGCGAGGCCTTTTTCCTATGCAATAATGTTCAGGATCTATAGAAGTGATGTTGGCATCTTACAACCGGACATACTTGCAACCAAGATCAATCATCTTTTGACTACATCCAGCACTAATTATGTCTTTCTGCTAATCTCAAGCCATTTACCATATGGTTGATGCCCATATCTTGCAATGCCTTAAGCTAACCTTGCAAACTCTTGAACCATCAAAACCTCTTGGGGCAACTCTAAATCGACTCTCACCTCCTCGGGCACCACATTCCATCCAATATGGAGCTCCACAAACTTGGCACCGATACTCAACTCATATGATGCCCAATCCTCCTGGTACGGTACTATGAAATCTTTGGCATGAATGGAAGCATTAGAACCAGATACAGCAAAATCCATAGAAGTATGGGAAAAGAAAGAGTAGTGAATCAAAGCAGACGAGCTAGTCGACGAAATGTCCCAGTGAAATGACGTAGTAAAGGACATGTTGACACTGGCAGAGTTTCTTGTAACTTCGGGCAGAGCTTGAACTGTAGATGGTTATTGGTAGTCCTTGGCCCACAAAATGGCACCGACGCAGTACCAACTGAAGTCCTTAGCGTACCAAGTATGTCTAAGTCGGCTCTCACTCTTATGTTGCTTTCTAAAAATTCTAAACTAACTGACATTGTGGATGTTCTATAGATCTTCAATAAAGGAAACCAAGTCAAATAGATGTAAGACATCATTATATAAGTAATTCTATAGGTGGTGCTCTACACACTTATAAAATTATGGACTTACTCAGTTTTAGTTATGGTTTCGAATCTCTATTAGTTGACGATGAAGACGATCCCTCATCCTCCATTGTTGTACGGCTCTGATACCAAGAAAGAATTTGATAGTATAAGGAAGTATACTAGTGAATCGGAAAAAGACTATCTCAAGTGTTGAGATTAGTCCAGAACATTTTCTTATTTATAAGCTTTACAGAGTCAGCTAGAGCTGAGTAACTAATGCCTGATAATTAGGATCTCCTAGCTATACAGTTGAACAAGCTCAATTGTTTACAGGTTGTCACATGACTTAAGCTGACGAAGCGCCTACTTTGCTCGAGATCCTTGGCAGTCTGACTCTGCTTTGACTCAGCTCCTAGATTATTAGGAAGGTCCTGGATGCTACTAGATGTTGAGGACGTGGCTTCTATTTCAGGATTCTATTCAATAAAATGGCACGCATGTATTCTCAATCGCAGCAACTATCTCTTGTGGAAGTCTCAGGTGATTCCACCAGTTCGAGGCCATGGAGTTGCTGGCTATCTACTTGGAACGAAGCTCTGTCCAGCTGAGTTCCTTGAGAGGCATGATGAACAAGGTGCTTTAGTTCGCACACCTAATCCTGAATTTGAGCAATGTGATTAGCTCTTACTGAGTTGGATTCTTTCTTCTTTATCACCGGTCATCCTTGGCCATGTGATTAGGTGAGCTACTTCAGCTGAAGTCTGGAGCACTCTGGAACACCTGTTTACAACTCGATCTCAAGCCAAATTGCTTCAATTGAAGATGGAACTTCAGAATCTGAAGAAAGGAAATCTGTCTATGGCTGATTACTTAGCCAAGCTGGAAAATCTGGCTGATCAATGTGCTATAGCTGGATATCTCATTGAAGATGAAGATCTTGTCATGCATGCTTTGGCAGGACTCGACTCTGAATATGATTCGATCGTGTGCATCATTACAACTCGTCACACTGATGAGAAGTTAGCACTCAAAGAAGTTTACTCACTGCTGCTGAATCAAGAGGCTAGAATTCAACAGCATCATGCCGCAATGGTGATTAACAATCCCTCAGCAAATTACTCTGCCAAGAATGGTGGTCAATATGGAACTCGAAGCCGTGGTCATGGAAACTATTTCTCACGAGGCCGAGGTCGTGGCCGAAATGGCAATAGTGGACACAGCAATGGAAGCAGTGGTAAACCAATTTGTCAAATCTGTGGTAAACAAGGACACATTGCTCTCAATTATTGGTACCGGATGGATGAAACATTCCAAGCCTCTTCATCAAGCTCTAATGGAGGTGTAAAGGTGATGCTGCAGCTTACTTAGCAACACCTGAGGGAGTCATGGATTCTAGCTGGTATGTTGATAGTGTTGCAACAAACCATGTGACAGCTGATTTTGAAAATCTCACCATGAAGATAGAGTATGGAGGTCAGGAAAAACTGATGGTTGGTAATGGTAAGAGACTATCTATCTCTCATATTGGTCATTCCTTATTGCCTACAGCTTCGAATACTCAGTTACATTTGAGAAATATTCTTAGAGTGCCAAAAATAACTAGGAGCCTAATTAGTATCTCAAAATTGACTGCTGATAACAATATCTTTGTTGAATTTCATTCAAATGTTTGTCTTGTGAAGGACAAAACAACACAGAGGGTGCTCCTCAAAGGAATGCTTAAAGATGGTCTCTATATGTTCAATAATCCAGTCAAGAGCTTTGTTACAACTGCACTTAAGTCAAGTTTCAGTTCTGGTGTCTGTAAATCTGGTAGTAGTCTTGCAAATAAATGTAATGCTGGTCATGTTAAGTCTGTTGTACTAGTTTACTCATATGCAAATAAGATTAGTCCAAATAACTTTGGCTGTAATGTTTCAGTGTTGTTCGATAATGTAAAGTCTGAATGTAATTTGTGGCACAAACGACTTGGTCACCCATCTGTTAAGACTTTACAGTCTGTTCTTAATTCTTGTAATCACAATTCAATAAATAGTATTCCTGAATTTTGTTCAGCTTGTCAGTATGGGAAGAGTCATGCTTTGTCATTCCCTTTGTCGAATTATAAAGCATCTAAACCTCTAGAACTTGTATATTCAGATATATGAGGACCTGCACCTACTGTTTCTAGCCAAGGTTTTCGATATTATATACATTTCATCGATGATTACTCTAGGTTTACATGGATATATCCATTAAAGCCAAATCTGAAGCTCTAGGAGTGTTCAAACAGTTTGAAGTTTTTGCAGAAAAGAGTTTAAAGCATAGTATAGTATGTCTACAAACTGACTGGGGAGGTGAGTATAGACCATTCAAACAATTCTTAGCTCAAAATGGAATTTCATTTCGACATCCATGTCCTCATGAATATCAACAAAATGGTAGAGCAGAACAAAAACATAGGCATATTGTTGAAATGGGTTTAACACTTCTAGCTCAAGCATGAATGCCATTAAATTTTTGGTGGGAAGCCTTCTCTTCTGCCACTTATCTGATAAATGCATTACCATCTGCTGTTCTTTCAAATTTCACTCCTATTGAAAGATTGTTTGGTCAAAAACCCGATTATAAGTTTCTTAAAGTGTTTGGTTGTGCTTGTTATCCTCACCTCAGACCTTATAATTCTCACAAGTTGGATTTCAGGTCCTCTAAATGTGTATTCATTGGCTATAGTACTGAACACAAAGGATATCTTTGTCTGCATTCCTCGGGTCATGTTTACATATCCAGCAATATAGTGTTTAATGAGCTAGATTTTCCTTACACCAATTTGTTTTCTCATGATGCTTCTAGTGTGTCAGATGAGTCGATTTCCATTTTGTCTACTTCTTTTTTTCCTTATTCTGTAACAGGTACCGTCCATAATATCCAGTTTGGGACTCTTCCACATACCTCTAGTTCTGAGTCTAGTTCAGCTCCTACCAATTCTAGTTTTTCAATACCTGTTAAGGAGATTGAGGAGACAGTTCCAGCTCCAATGAGTAATTTTAAGTCTGCAGCTCCACCAGTTGTTGTTGTTGAATCACAGACTACTACACCAGATGTTAGAACTCAATCTTGCCATCTTATGATTACACAAAGTAAAAATGGTATTCACAAGCCTAAGGTTCTAATCATTGTTAAGCATCCTCTCACTGTTGAGTCAGGACCTATTGAGCCCACTTCAGTTCAACATACACTCTCTGACAAGAATTGGCATGCAGCTATGCAAGATGAATTTCAAGCACTCAAACGTAATCACACCTGGGACTTAGTTCCCTTTCACTCCAGCTATAATGTTGTAGGTAACAAATGGGTGTTTAAACTAAAGTTTAATCCAGATGGGACCATCAACAAGCACAAGGCTTGGTTAGTAACAAAAAGGTTTCATCAGACTCCTGGAGTTGATTTTTCTGAGACTTATAGTCCTGTAATAAAACCAACTACAGTTCGAGTGGTTTTAACTCTAGCTGTCACTCAGGGCTGGGATCTAAGACAATTAGACATCAATAATGCCTTTTTTATTGGAATTTTATAGGAAAATGTTTACATGATGCAGCCTGAAAGTTTTGTTGATCCTATTGCTCCTACTCATGTATACAAATTAAGGAAGGATCTTTATGGTCTCAAACAAGCTCTTAGAGCTTGGTTCGAAAGGCTGCAAACAACTTTACAATAGTGGGGGTTTACTAACTCCACTTCAGATATTTCATTGTTCATTTACAAGTCCAACAGAGTCGCCGAAGCCACCACGGGAGTCGGAGAAGACAAAAGAGCTTTTTCGGATTTTTGGCCGCCGGCGAAGATTCCGGCCACCATTTGACTCCAAACTAGTCCCGTTGGATTCGTATCGTCGCAAGGATCGTCAAGGTGTATATATCTCAATCCCATACTATCCGGATCAAAAATTACCATTTTTGGGTACTTTGAGTTTAAGCCTGATCCTTTTAATCCGGCCGTTGGATTGTGTTTTTTACCTCATTTTTGGAATGTACTCGGAAAATAGAGAAGTTTGATATATATATTGTGTTGCTTGGTGATCGGCACAAAAATCGCGATCGAACGATCGAGATTTTGTCTCGCTTTATGTGCCACCGGTCCGGTGTGGACCCTATCCCGAATTGGACAAGTTATATGTCTAACCTAGCTATTTTGGGTGCTAGGAATTCAGTGAAGAAGTCTGTTTGCGGAATTGAAACTCTGGTGAGAAGTTGACTTTTCACAAGAGGACGATCGAGGGCTCGGAATTGGTTTCCGACCCTCCGGGCGATCGTCAACGACACATTGAGGACTCAATAGTACGGTATCGCTATTCCGGTGAGGTAGGGGTTCAATTACCAAGTTTTTAACTTATTTTGTCTTAAATTATGCATTATGACCTATTTCTTGAAATTATCGATTTTCATAGATTTTAATGATTTGAATGGATATTTGATGAACTTATGAATTATTGAGATATATTGGATTGTTCTGGGATTGGTTTGTATAATTTTTATGCAGGTTTAAAATTTTGGTTTTGGGAAAATACAGCCGTTATACTGCCTGATTTTCTGTAAATCCCAGAATAATACCAAATGAGTTTTAAAGCATGATTTCTTGATATACTTGATGCATGGTTATTACATACTCTGTGAAATGTTGCACCTACCATAGGATCACACACTTGAGTTCCATTTTAGCATCATAGTATTTAGATCGCTGGCGAGTTGCTGCAGTGCTAGGTGAGAGACCTAGGCCCCTGTGCAGGATTTGCTGACACACTTTCGGGTAGTGTCAGGATGCTGGGTACCTCTGTTCAAGAGGTATTACAGGACCGTGATGAGAGGATGGGAGCTCATAGACATACTTGTACTTGGTTAATTTATGATATGTACAATATGGTGACTTTGGTTTTGATTTTGATTTTAAATATGTGATTGTACTTGAATATTTGTAAACTTGTTTTATAACTGGATTTTGTAAAGGTACTAACCATGCAGGTTTCAATAGTTGCATTTATACTAAAAAGGTAATTGAATTCCTACTGAGCATGTAAATGCTCACCCCTTATCTTTCCCCTCTCAGGTGGTGTACAGTGTGAATTGGGCAACTCTGGAGCGGAGTGACTAGGACTGAAAGATTGTTTTAGTTTAGTAGTTGGTAACTACTTAATAACTCATTTTGGAATTGTAATAACATTTAAGACTCATACTTTGGATTTAGCCTGTATTATCTATTATGCCTACTTGTGATGACAATAATAATGCATATGTATGTTTTATTACTGTTATTAATAGTCTATGTCTAGTGGTGATCACAAACTGTAGAAATTTACAATTTGAATTATTTTTTTTTAACTTTTACAGAAGCTGTCGTTTTTAAACTAGCTGTCGTTTTTCAGAAAAATTGAAGTTTCTGAAATTTTCTAAACTAAATTATGAATTTTCACTTGTGAAATTCCTCTTCAGCCACTGGCCCGGGGTTTGGGTCGTGACAGAAAATTTTTGGTATCGGAACAGAGGTTTAATTACCTCGGATATGACACCATTGGACTAGATTGTGACTTTTTTTTCGAAAGTACTTGCATCACTGTCTCACTAACACTTTGGCATATGAATACAGAATTATAATGCCTCCAAGGAGAAGAATACCGAGGCAAGAGCCTAGGGCTGAGACTCCTCCACCACAACAATAAATTCTTGACCCTCTGGCAAACTTGTATGATGCTTTAAGAGCAGTACTGGGTCTAAGAAAGGAGCGAGACCCTGAGGCCCGTCAGGCTAATTTCTTCAAGGACTTCATGAATCTCAATCCGTCATCGTTTGATGGGAGACCTGATCCCACCTTGGCTGAGAGATGGCTTAGAGACATCAAGAGGACTTTTGCTACTATTGGAACACCAGCTGAGTTCCAAGTAACCTTTGGTACTTACAAGCTGAT
>JXTC01000182.1:17994-143988 GCA_002914845.1 Trema orientale
CTCATCTTAGAGAGACTATTCTAACTGAGGCTCATAAGTCCAAATTTACAGTACATCCTGGTAGCACTAAGATGTACCATGATCTGAAGAGGCAGTACTGGTGGAAAGGCATGAAATGAGATGTGGCTACTTTTGTGGCTAAGTGTTTGACTTGTCAGCAAGTCAAGGCAGAACACCAGAGGCCAGCTGGACTACTTCATCCTTTACCTATCCCAGAGTGGAAATGGGATAAAATCACTATGGATTTTGTAATAGGTCTACCAAGATCTCGAAGAAAGAATGACGCTGTTTAGGTGATAGTTGATCGAATAACAAAGACCGCCCACTTTATACCGATCAGAATTGACATTTCACTCACACAACTTAGTCGTCTTTATGTGGACAACATTGTTCGCTTGCATCGGGTACCGTTAAGTATAGTATCTGACAGAGATCCAAGGTTTACATCAAAGTTCTGGAGAGCTTTGTAGAGAGCTTTGGGAACAGAACTGAATCTCAGTACAGCTCATCATCCTTAGACAGATGGCTAATCTGAAAGAACTATACAGATTTCAGAGGATATGCTTCGCTCATGTATACTGGATTTTTGTGTAAGCTGGGATGATCACCTGTCATTGGTGGAGTTTACTTACAACAACAGCTACCAAACCAGTCTTGGCATGGCTTCATATGAGGTACTATATGGGAGACCATACAGATCACCTTTGTGTTGGGCTAATGCAGAGGAGCGTATTACTCTTGGGCCAGAGCTAGTATAAGAGACTACTGAGAAGGTTAACAAGATCAGAGAGAGACTCAAGATTGTTCAAAGTCGCCAGAAAAGCTATGCAGACCCCACAAGGCGTAAGGTAGAGTTTGACGTTGGTGACAGGGTATTCTTGAAAGTCTCGCCAATGCGTGGAGTAACGAGATTTGGAGTTAAAGGGAAGCTAGCTCCAAGGTACATTGGACCATTCGAGATTACTAATAGAATTGGGCCTGTTGCTTATCGTCTAGATCTACCACCACAATTGGGTCGAGTACACAATGTATTTCATGTCTCAATGCTCAGAAAGTACATATCTGACCCGTCCCATGCTATCCAGTACATGGAAGTGCCTATCCAAGAGAATGTGACTTAAGAGGAACAACAAGTTCGAATACTGGGAAGAGAGCTCAAGGTGCTTCGTAACAGAGAGATTCCACTTGTCAAGGTGCTTTGGAAACATCACAAGGAAGAAGAAGCTACTTGGGAACTCGAGACTGAGATGTATGAAAAGTATCCTCATTTGTTTAACTTTCAGCTCGAGGTTGTACTTTAAACCTTGACTTGTACCTTGAATTTCGGGACGAAATTCCTATAAGGAGGGAAGAATGTAAAAACCTGTTTTTTTAAAGGGTATAATTGTCTTTGACCAGATTTTTTTTTTTTAAAAAAAAAATCAGATTATATATATGTTTTCTTTTCTCTCTCCCTCAGACCTGATTCCCCCCTCTCTCCCTCGCTCTCTACTCGTCCACGGCCGAAGGAAGAGGAACCACCGCAACTCACTGCCCGAGCGTCGTCTGGCCGCCAGAAAGCAGGCGGAGCTCCCCCAGGCAGTGACGAGCCAGTGCCGGCTGGTTGCAGAGTCGCCGGAGCCGCCACTGGAGCCGGAGAAGACAAAAGAGCTTTTTCGGATTTTTGGCCGCCGGCGAAGATTCCGGCCACCATTTGACTCCAAACCGGTCCCGTTGGATTCATGTCGTCGCAAAGATCGTCAAGGTATATATATCTCAATCCCATACTGTCCGGATAAAAAATTGCCATTTTTGGGTATTTTTAGTTTAAGCTTGATCTTTTTAATCCGGCCGTTGGAATGCGTTTTTGACCTCATTTTTGGAATGTACTTGAAAAATGGAGAAGTTTGATATATATATTGTATTGTTTGGTGATCGGCACAAAAATCGCGATCAGACAGTCGAGATTTTGTCTTGTTTTGCATGCCACCAGTCCGGTGTGGACCCGGTCCCGAATTAGACAAGTTATATGTCTAACCTAGCTATTTTGGGTGCTAGAAATTCAGTGAAGAGGTCTGTTTGTGGAAATGAAGCTCCGATAAGAAGTTGACTTTTCGCAAGAGGACGATCGAGGGCTCAGAATTGGTTCCCGACTCTCCGGGCGATCGTCAACGACACCTTGAGGACTCAATAGCGTGGTATCGCTATTCCGGTGAGGTAGGGGTTCAATTACCAAGTTTTCAACTTATTTTGTCTTAAATTATGCATTATGACCTATTTCTTGAAATTATCGATTTTTATGGATTTTAATGATTTGAATGGATATCTGATGAATTTATGAATTGTTGAGATATATTGGATTGTTCTGGGATTGGTTTGTATGATTTTTATGCAGTTTTAAAATTTTGGTTTTGGGAAAATACAGCCGTTATGCTGCCCGATTTTCTGTAAATCCCAGAATAATACCAAATGAGTTTTAAAGCATGATTTCTTGATATACCTGATGCATGGTTATTACATACTCTGTGAAATGTTGTACCTACCATAGGATCACACACTTGAGTTCCATTTTAGCATCATGGTATTTAGATTGCTGGCGAGTTGCTGCAGCACTAGGTGAGAGACCTAGGCCCCTGCGCAGGATTTGTTGACACACCTCCGGGTAGTGTCAGGATGCTGGGTACCTCTGTTCAAGAGGTATTACAAGACCGTGATGAGAGGATGGGAGCTCATAGACATACTTATACTTGGTTGATTTATGATATGTATAACATGGTGACTTTGGATTTGATTTTGATATTAAATATGTGATTGTGCTTGAATATTTGTAAACTTGTTTTATAACTGGATTTTGTAAAGGTACTAACCATGCAGGTTTCAAAAGTTACATTCATACTAAAAAGGTAATTGAATTACTACTGAGCATGTGAATTCTCACCCCCTTATCTTTCCCCTCTCAGGTGGTGTACAATATGACTTGGGCAACTCCAGAGCGGAGTGACTAGGATTGGAAGATTGTTTTAGTTTAGTAGTTAATAACTACTTAATAACTCATTTTAGAATTGTAATAACATTTAAGGCTCATACTTTGGATTTAGCCTGTATTATCTATTATGCCTACTTATGATGACAATGGTGATGCATATGTATGTTTTATTACTGTTAATAACAGTCTATGTCTAGTGGTGATCACAACTGTTAGAATTTATAATTTGAATTATTTTTTTTAAACTTTTACAGAAGCTGTCTTTTTTAAACTAGCTGTCGTTTTTCAGAAAAATTAAAGTTTCTGAAATTTTCTAAACTAAATTATGAATTTCCACTTGTGAAATTCCTCTTCTGCCACTGGCCCGAGGTTTAGGTCGTGACATATATGACATACTTAATATGCACACTAATATAATATAGCATATAACAAGATATCATAATGATCACAATAACATCACATAGTAGCACATAAATTTACACGTGAACACATAGGGTGAGATTTACTTACTTCAAGTCCTTAGAAAAACTTTGTAGTGAAATACCACACAACCAACCTCGTTGAAATCACGTGCCTCTTCTTTATCCTTTAATCTTTATTATTTATGCAAAAATATTTATTATAAAACAAAATATTAACACCTGCTATCATTACTCTTAAGAAACATATTTCATATGTTTGAAAATACCCAGAACATAAAATAACATAATAATTTTCATAACAAAACTAAATCTGTAAACATTTAGCAAACTAGGCATACTTAAATAATTTTAGATTCAACAATATAATTCGGTTTATCCTAAAAATTTGCATAACTCATCAAGACATATAAACAAAGATCTAAAAAAATTATCAGAATTTATAAAAATGATTTAATATACTTTTCATAATTTTGAATCCAAATCTTGTAACCCAGTAAAACTGTTAAACTGAAAACCAGTGTATAATGATAGAATTTTATAGATTTCTTTTTAAATCGAAATAATCCGAAACTTTATGAAAGTATTTTTAACACAATATAAAAATGTATAAAAATTATAGATTCCAAAATAGACTATAAGATAGCACTTTAAATTCATACAATTCTATATCAGAATTCATATCAGCACCAAAATCAACAAAACAATAAAGATTTCGAAAATTATATTTAATTTTAGAAATTTCCAAAAATCATGAAAATATTTTCAGAATCTAATCACATATTGAGAAACGTCCGGGAAACCGTTTAAGTTGAAAAAATGTCAATAGCATAGGTTTTTAATAGTAATAAATAGGAACATCGAATACGTTAGATTCACTGACGTTAAGGACAATATAAATAAAGAAAATTTAATAACGAATTAAAATAAACCCCTATGATCATTCAAATTTCCAGAATATAACATTTTTTTTTCAGTAGGAATTAACTTCATTGCAAAATGAAAACAGAAAAACATAGGACAAGCCTAAAAAGGCATATGTAGGTCCATACAGAGTACAGAACCAGGAACAAGATTACAATTAATAAATCCTAGAGCATTGTTGTCGTAGCACCATTTCGCAAGATTCCAGGATATAACCTAACACATAAATAAACAAGTTGTTAAAATTTTACTTTAAATATAAATCGTTCATCATCTAAAATTATAGAACAAAAATTTGATCAAGTCATTCTGTCAGGATTTCTTAGGTAATGACGAGCATTGATTTAGATGTTATATAAATTATAAAATTAAGATATGAACATAAAGTTTACAAGAATCATGTAGACATATAATATAACATCTCACAAAAATTTCAGGTCCTAAAAAAATTATAGCCCTATATATCACAAGTTGAATTCTGATCTAACAGCAGCAAAACAATAAACTCAGAGAAAAGAGTGGATTTATATGTTTACCTTCTTCTTGAAAATTGAAGAAAACTAAGCAAAAGCTCTTGAAATTACAAATACTCTTAGCAACTATAAGAGAAAGATAGGTAGAGAAAAATTTAAGAGGAGGCTTAATTGTATTTTCATGAGAGAGCATAATATATATATAGGATTTTGGCTTAAGTTTTTTTTTTTAAAACATTCAACGTTTTTTATTTTTTATTAACCTAATCATATAAACCTAATATATATACATATATATTAAGTTACGGAAAACTTCTCGTTTCCTTATTTATGACCTTTTTTTTAATCAATCAATGGTTTTTTTTTAACCTAAATGTATAAACCTAGTATTATATTTATAAACTTATGGGAAACTTCCCGTTTCACTTTTTTTGTGACTTAATCTTTTTTTTTAATATAAGTACAAGTTAAATCATATCTATACATAAGTAGTAAAATAAATTAAAATCTATATAATCATTCATACAAATAAAGTAGTGGAAATTAAAACTTCACGTGCTTCACACTTTTTAATAATAATAATAATAACAATAGACATACTTATTTGTATATACAATGTGTACTTAATTAAAACTTAGGTATATACATATAAGTTCATTATCAAATTATTTGGGCTCTAAATACGAACTAGACTGAGATTTAAACAACAATAATTATTAGAATAATCTACTTAACTCAATAATAGACACAAATTAATCACATTATTATAACAATCACATATGAATGAAAATATATAAAAAACTTTATTTCTCATTAGGCACGCAGTCCAACCTGGCTTTCATGTGCGTATTCCACTATAACTATATTCACAAAAAAATTTATTAGTACATAACCATTTCACTTATCATAACCATAGATTTAAAACACATGAAAAATAAAAATCATATTATAGAACAGACTTGGTATTACACTTCCTCTAGCTTCATCTTCAATTCCTCTCTAATATCCCTTACGTTTTCCAAATAACTAGTACATCCTTTCTCAAGTAACTTCCTTGCTTTTATCATTGAAATTATTTGTACTATTTTCTTCTTTGAAGACCCAAGGAAAGTAAACTTCTCTTCACCAAGTGGCTGAAATACTACTCTCTTACCATTACAATCAATGCTAGCATCATACTTGGAGAGCCAATTGATACCCAAAATCATCTCAAAATCTTGCATATCCAATACTCTTAAGTCTGTCCATAACTCTCTACTATCTATCTGTATTAGACATACTCTTAAAACTTGACCAGAATATAGAACTTCCCTAGATGGAATAGTTACACAGTATTTTAAATTTAGAGTTTCAGGTGATCTGCTTAATTTTCTCAAATATGATGGTAATGTAAATGAATAAGTAGCTCCTGAATCTATTAATGTATTTGTGAGAATATCAAAGATAGAGATCTTACCTGCTACAACTGATAGATTAGTCTCAGCATCTGTCACAGTCATGGTAAACACACGAGCTGGAATTTTCTTTTGTTCACCAGAGGTGGAGGGACATTCTTTGGGAAAATGTCCTGTCTTGCTACATGTATAACACGCTCTACAACCTAAAAGACATTCACCTTTATGAGGCTTTCTATATTTCGGACATGCAACTTTCTGATTCAGAGTAGATTGCATTTGTTGACCTGTTGCTGGGCGTTTTGAAGAATCTTGTCTTTGTCCTTGACCATGCGGAAATTTCCTTTTGCCTCCATTAAACCCTAGTTGTATACCTTTTCTAAAATTTGCATTTCACCATGCCATGTTTATGTTTCTTCTAATTTTTAGTGCTTTTACCACCATCAGGTTGGCTTCTTTAGCTTCAAGAGCTTTCTCTGAAACTTATGTGTAAGGCACACTTTTCCTTATAGACATCTTAATATCCTTATATATTTCTGCTTTGAGCCCCTGTAAAAACTGATTTACTTTCAACTCATTGGTACCCATCATATGAAGAGCAAAATAGGATAGCACATCAAATTTCTTTATGTAGCATACACAGACATGTCATCCTACTTCAAATTAGTAAACTCTGCTGCCTTTGCTAGTCGATGAGCTTCACTAAAGTACTTTCTATAAAAGATTTCCTTAAATCTCTTCTAAGTCAAAGCACAGGCCTCCTTCCTGCCCAGGGGGCATGGCCTACCAACTGCGAAAATGATGCACTTAAAATATATCTCCTAAAATTAGTGTAATGGTACTACTTTGAATTCAATGCGTAGAAAACTTCACTTCCTTGAAAATTATATTTAAAGATCATCCATGCTTATTTCTTTCATGAACTTTACAATAACCATATGAATAACATATAATTAATATAATACACATAAGTATGTAGGAAATTATCTAGTATTTGCTAGTGTCTTTGTGATGCAGTTAAAATAAATCTTTACTTACCTTGTGTCCCAAATAGGAAAGATAGTGAAAACGGTCAGTATCCTCTATGGCAAGGTGCGCGGAAGACTTGTTATAAATTTCATTACTAAAATGATCACTACAAAGTAAAATACTTAAAGAAAAATGACCACAAGATTGAAATCACAACTTTCACAAAGATCAGGAAACTTAATCACAAAATGACTCGAAAGCATAAAAGTCATTTGACATATGTTGTTGCCAATAACTAGCATTGAAAATTGATTAAAATCATCAAAACATAAATGCTAGTTCCTTAGTACAAAAATGATTCATAATTTCGTAAAAACTAGTCTATTTGTTTCTAAATGGTACCATTTGTTTTAACAATATTTGGACATCACCTACCCTATTTTAAGGACATTCGCACATCTTTTAAATTATATTTTAAGACCTGCAATGAAAATTGACAAGCTAATTCTCACATATACTTATCAAAGAGGATCATTTAGAACAACCTAAGTACACTTAAATTCGTTTCGATTTGGACAAAGTTTGAAACTATTTTTACACTTATATATCATTACAACCAGCCGCTAAGTGAGTGTAATACATAATAGGATTAATAAAATATACACTCTAAGTTTAAGAAATCAGATTACAAATATAGAAAACTTAATCTACTACACATGAAAATACTTAAATCCATAAATAGCAAACTTAGGACTTTAGATGCAATTTTAACTCACTACTTAAATTTTATGTCTACAGCAACATATTAGGTTTCTAAGGCCGACTCCAACACTCATATAAGGATCATGGTTTAAGAGTTGAAACAAAAGAAATTATCTACAAATTCAAAATCCTACATAGAGCTTACCTTGACTATAGGCTCTTGCTGAAGTTATTGCCACCTACATCTATCCAACAGATTTCTAAGGCTTAGAAATAGAATATAGGACTCAAGAGGACCTAGAGAAACTCTTACTTAAGTTGCAGTAAGGAGAGAATTGAAATTATAAAACAAGACCTAGGGAGAAGAACTAGTAGACTCACCTTGACTACTTTGGACCTATCTTGCTTTCGAGAGCTCCAACTTGAGTTCTACCACTTAGAAACTCTTGGATATAGAGGAGTTGGGAGAAGCGAAGAGGGTGGCTGGAGTGGTTCAGGTCATGGTTGGAGAGAAAAAGGAAGAAAATGACTAGATTTGATCTAAAAGCAACACTTACTGGCTAAGAATCGGCGTAACTTAAATTCTATGGGGTATTTTTGTCATTTCACATGCTAACTTTTCATGTGTCTAGCTTTAAGCTTACTCATCACATTATTGGCCATTCCGATGCACTCAAGTGTAGACCAAAATGGTGAAACCCAGCTTAGAAGATAAAATCTAGTCATATTTTAACTTATGATCTAAGATGACCAACCTTATTGTAATCTGGTGGAACCTAGCCCCATAACCAATCATTAAACACAAATTTAAGTCAATTAGACTCCAACTAATAATGCAAACATAATATCAATGCCTAATTAATAAAATGCACAAAAATGAAACACATTTCAGTGTAGAAAAAGCCTTCTAAGCTAGCTTAATGCAATAAAACATTCAGTACAGAAAAAGCCACCTCGTGTTTACCTAGAACCAACATTTTGCAAAATGCTAGAAATGAGTTCTAGACAATAAATAAAAGTTATTTGACATGTTAAATGCACTGTGAATTTAACTCCGAAAAGTGGAAATTCTGACCAAATTATCAGCAAATATAATTTTCATGCATATGCACATCGTATTGTATTCATCAATAATATATTCTTTGAACCTTTCACACACCAAGCTCTCTCTCTAATGGTACAAAGTCTCCAATTAAAGTAATTTCTAAGTGAAATTTTTGCCTACAAAACTAAATAATTGAATATATTGGCTTAACTAAAATCACTAAATCAAATCTAATATGTTCATTCAATAGTGATTAGAGACATTAATCAATATAGTATAAGTAAAGTAATACTTAATTGAGATTTTCTCTTACTAAGGTCAGTAATTAGACATAATGGCTTAACTAAATTCACTAAATCATATCAAGTATGCTTATTCACTAGTGATTAGTGATGATAATCAACATAATAGAATTAAGGTAACACTTAATTGAGATTTTTTCTTAGTAAAGTCACTTATTGGATATATTGGTTTAACTAAAATCACTAAATCAAATGTAGTATGCTCATTCACTAGTGATTAGTGATACTAATCAATATAATATAAGTAAACTAACTCGTAGTTAAGATTTTCTCTTACTAAAGTTAGTAATTAGACATATTGGCTTAACTAAAATCACTAAATCAAATCCAATGTGCTCATTCACTAGTGATTAGTGACATTAATCAATATAATATAAGTAAAGTAACACTTAATTGAGATTTTTTCTTAATAAAGTCACTAACTGAACATAATGGCATAACTAAATTCATTAAATCTAATCTAGTATGCTTATTCACTAGTG
The DNA here is from genome assembly GCA_002914845.1 of Trema orientale. Classification (NCBI taxonomy): domain Eukaryota; kingdom Viridiplantae; phylum Streptophyta; class Magnoliopsida; order Rosales; family Cannabaceae; genus Trema; species Trema orientale. The sequence continues at coordinate 27,670 of JXTC01000182.1, forward strand.
ATTAATGACGATAGTCAACATAGTAGAATTAAAGTAACACTTAATTGAGATTTTCTCTTACCAAAGTCACAAATTGGACAAATTGGCTTAACTAAAGTCACTAAATTAAATCTAATATGCTCATTCACTAGAGATCAGTAATATTAATCAACATAGTATAAGTAAAGTAACACTTAATTGAGATTTTCTCTTACTAATGTCACTAATTGGACATAATAGCTTAACTAAATTCATTAAATCAAATCTAGTATGCTCATTTACTAGTGATTAGTGACGATAATCAATATTGTAGAATTAACATAATTTTTAAATAAGATGTTCTCCTACTAAAGTCACTACTTGGACCTATTGGCTAAACTAGAACAACTAAATCAAATCTAATATGCACAATCACTTGGGATTAGTGATATTAATCAATATAGTATAAGTAAGCTAACTCCTAATTGAGATTTCCTCCTACGAAAGTTAGTACTTGAACATATTGGCCTAAGTAAAGTCACTAAATCAAATCCAATATGCTCATTCACTAGTGATAAGTGACATTAATCAACATAGTATAAGTAGACTATCTCCTAATTGAGATTTTCTCCTGCTGAAGTCACTAATAGGACTTAATAGCTTAATTAAATTCATTATATTAAATCTAGTATGTTTATTCACTAGTGATTAGTGACGATAATCAACATAGTTGAATTAAAGTAATTTCTGAGATGTTCTCCTGCCAAAGTCACTAGTTGGAAATACTGCCTTAACTAAAATCACTAAATCAAATCTAATATGCTCATTTACTAGTGAGTAGTGACATTAATCAACATAGCATAGGTAAAGTAACACTTAATTGAGATTTTCTCGTACTAAAGTTACTAATTGGACATAATGGCTTAATTAAACTCACTAAATAAAATTTTGTACACTTATTCATTAGTGATTAGTAACGATAATTAACATAGTAGAATTAAAGTAACACTTAATTCAGATTTTCTCTTACTAAAATCATTAATTGGATATATTAGCTTAACTAATATTACTAAATAAATACTAGTATACTCATTCACTAGTGATTAGTGATACTAATTAACATAGTATAAGTAAACGAACTCCGAATTGAGATTTTCTCCTACTAAAGTTAGTAATTGGAGATATTCCCTTAATTAAAATCACTAAATCAAGTCCAATATGATCATTCAATAGAGATTAGTAACATTAATAATGGTATTACTAATTTCATTGAATCCAGTATAGTTTGTTTATTCACTTGTGATTAGTGACGATAATCAATATTGTAGAATTAAAGTAACACAATCTAATATAGTCTGTTTATTCACTAATGATTCGTGACGATAATCAATATTATAGAATTAAAGTAACACTTAATTGAGATTTCTCTTACCAAAGTCACTAATTGGATATATTGGCTTAACTAAAATCACTAAATCAAATCCAATATGTTCATTCACCTGTGATTAGTGACATTAATGAACATAGTATAAGTAAAGTAACACCTAATTGAGATTTTATCTTACTAATAGCACTAATTGGATATAATAGCTTAAATAAATTCAATAAATCAAGTCTAGTATGCTCATTCACTAGTGATTAGTGACGATAATCAACATTGTAGAATTAAAGCAATTTCTACGTGAGATATTCTCCTACTCAAGGTACTACCTGGACATATTGGCTTAATAAAAATAACTAAATCAAATCTAATTTGCACATTCACCTGTGCTTAGTGACATTAATCAACATAGTATCAGTAAACTTACTCGTAATTGAGATTTTCTCCTACTAAAGTTAGTAATTGGGCATATTCGCTTAAATAAAATCACTAAATCAAATCCAATATGCTCATTCACTAGTGATTAGTGACATTAATCAATATAGTACAAGTAAACTACCTCCTAATTGCGATTTTATCCTACTAAAGTCACTAATTGGTTAAAATGGCTTAATTAAATTCACAAAATCAATTCTAGTATACTTATTCACTAGTAATTAGTGACGATAATCAACATAGTTGAGTTAAAGTAATTTCTAAGTAAGATGCTCACTTACCAATGTTACTAATTCGACATACAGACTTAAATAAAACTGCTAAATCAATTGAAATATTCTCATTCGCTAGTGATTAGTAATATTAATCAACATAGTATATATAAAGTAACACTCAACTGAAATTTTTTCTTACTAAAGTCACTAAATGGACATAATGGCTTAAAAATTTACTAAATAAAATCTAGTATGCTTATTCACTTATGATTAATGATGATAATCGACATAGGAGACATAAAGTAACACTTAATTAAGATTTTCTCTTACTAAAGTCACGAATTGGACATAGTGGCTTACCTAAAATCACTAAATTAAATCTAGTACGCTCATTTATTTGTGATTAGTGATACTAATCAACATGGTAAAAGTAAACTAACTCTTAACTGAGATTTTCTCCTACTAAAATTAGTAATTAGACATACCACCTTATCTAAAATAACTAAATCAAGTCCAATATGCCCATTCACTAGTAATTAGTAATATTAATCAACATAGTATAAGTAAAGTAACAGTTAATTGAGATTTTTTCTTACTAAGGTCACTAATTGAATATAATGGCTTAACTAAATTCACTAAATCCAATATAGTATGGTTATCCACTAGTGATCAGTGATGATAACCACTATAGTAGAATAAAAGTAAAACTAAATTGAGATTTTCTCATACTAAAGTCACTAATTCATCATATTGGCTCCATTACAATCACTAAATCAGATGCAATATGCTCATTCACTAGTGATTAGTGACATTAATCAACATATTATAAGTAAAGTAACACTTAATTGAGATTTTCTCTTACTGAAGTTACTACTTGAATATAATGGCTTAAGTAAATAAACTAAATCCAATCTAGTATGCTTATTCACTAGTGATTAGTGATGATAGTCTTACACTTAATTTAGATTTTTACCTACTAAAGTCACCAATTGGACATATTGGCATAACTAAAATCAGTAAATCAAAATTAATACGCTCATTCACCAGAGATTAGTGACATTAATCAAGATAGTATAAGAAAAGTAATACTTAATTGTGATTTTCACTTACTAATGTCAATAATTGGACATAATAGCTTAAATAAATTCACTAAATAAAATGTAGTACGCTCATTCACTAGTGATTAGGGATACTAAGCAACATAGTATAAGTAAACTAACTCCTAATTAAGATTTTCTCCTACTAAAGTTAGTAATTGGACATATTGGCTTAGCTAAAATTACTAAATCAAATCCAATACACTCATTCACTCATGATTGATGACATTAATCAACATAATATAAGTACACTACCTCTTAATTGAGATTTTCTCTTACTAAAGACACTAATTGGGCATGATAGCTTAACTGAATTAACTAAATCAAATCTAGTATACTTATTCACGAATGATCAGTGACGATAATCAATGTAGTGGAGTTGATGTAATTTCTAAGTGAGATGTTCACCTATCAAAGTCACTAATTGAACATACTGGTTAAACTAAAATCATTCAGTCAAATTTAATATGCTCATTCACTTGTGATTAGTGGTATTAATCAACATAGTATAAGTAAAGTAACTCCTAATTGAGATTTCCTCCTACGAAAGTTAGTACTTGAATATATTGGCTTAACTAAAGTCACTAAATCAAATCCAATATGCTCATTCACTAGTGATAAGTGACATTAATCAACATAGTATAAGTAGACTATCTCCTAATTGAGATTTTCTCCTGCTGAAGTCATTAATTGGACTTAATGGCTTAATTAAATTCATTAAATTAGATCTAGTACGTTTATTCACTTGAATTAAAGTAATTTCTAAGATGTTCTCCTACCAAAGTCACTAGTTGGACATACTGCCTTAACTTAAATCACTAAATCAAATCTAATATGCTCATTTACTAGTGAGTAGTGACATTAATCAATATAGTATAAGTAACACTTAATTGAGATTTTCTCGTACTAAAGTTACTAATTGGACATAATGGCTTAATTAAATTCACTAAATAAAATTTTGTATGCCTATTCATTAGTGATTAGTAACGATAATTGACATAGTAGAATTAAAGTAACACTTAATTTAGACTTTCTCTTACTAAAACAACAAATTGAATATATTGGCTTAACTAATATTACTAAATAAATTCTAGTATGCTCATTCACTAGTGATTAGTGTCACTAATCAACATACTATAAGTAGACGAACTCTGAATTGAGATTTTCTCCTACTAAAGTTAGTAATTGAAGATATTCCCTTAACTAAAATCACTAAATCAAGTCAAATATGCTCATTCAATAGAGATTAGTAACATTAATCAATATAGTATAAGTAAGGTAATAGACAATTGACATTTTTTCTTACTAAAGTCACTAATTGGACATAATGGCATTACTAATTTCATTGAATCCAATATAGTTTGTTTATTCACTAGTGATTAGTGACGATAATCAACATTGTGGAATTAAAGTAACACTTAATTGAGATTTTCTCTTACCAAGGTCAATAATTAGATATATTGGCTTAACTAAATTCACTAAGTCAAATCTAATATGCTCATTCACTAGTGATTAGTGACATTAATGAACATAGTATATGTAAAGTAACACCTAATTGAGATTTTATCCTACCAATGTCAATAATTGGACATGATAGTTTAAATAAATTCAATAAATCAAGTCTAGTATGCTCATTCACTAGTGATTAGTGACGATAATCAATATTGTAGAATTAAAGGAATTTCTACGTGAGATATTCTCCTACTCAAGGTACTACCTCGACATATTTGCTTAACAAAAATAACTAAATCAAATCTAATTTGCACATTCACCTATGCTTAGTGACATTAATCAACATAGTATAAGTAAACTAACTCTTAATTGAGATTTTCTCCTACTAAAGTTAGTAATTGGGCATATTCGCTTAAGTAAAATCACTAAATCAAATCCAATATGCTCATTTACTGGTGATTAGTGATATTAATCACCATAGTATAAGTAAAGTACCTCCTAATTGAGATTTTCTCCTACTAAAGTCACTAATTGGTTAAAATGGCTTAATTAAATTCACTAAATGAAATCTAGTATACTTATTCACTAGTGATTAGTGACGATAATCAACATAGTTGAGTTAACATAATTTCTAAGTAAGATGTTCACCTACCAATGTTACTAATTGGACCTACTGGCTATACTCAAGCTGCTAAATCAATTGGAATATTCTCATTCGCTAGTGATTAGTAACATTAATCAACATAGTATATGTAAAGTGACACTCAATTGAGATTTTTTCTCACTGAAGTCACTAATTGGACATAATGGCTAAAAAATTTACTAAACAAAATCTAGTACGCTTATTCACTTATGATTAGTGACGATAATCGACATAGTAGACATAAAGTAATACTTAATTAAGATTTTCTCTTACTAAAGTCCCTAATTGGACATAGTGGCTTACCTAAAATCACTAAATTAAATCTAGTATACTCATACATTTGTGATTAGTGATACTAATCAACATGGTAAAAGTAAACTAACTTCTAATTGAGATTTTCTCCTACTAAAGTTAGTAATTGAACATACCGCCTTACCAAAAATAACTAAATCAAGTTTAATATACTCATTCACTAGTAATTAGTAATATTAATCACCATAGTATAAGTAAAGTAACAGTTAATTGAGATTTTTTCTTACTAAGGTCACTAATTTGACATAATGGCTTAACTAAATTCACTAAATCCAATATAGTATGCTTATCCACTAGTGATCAGTGATGATAACCACCATAGTAGAATTAAAGTAAAACTAAATTGAGATTTTCGCTTACAAAAGTCATTAATTGATCATATTAGCTCAATTAAAATAATTAAATCAAATGCAATATGCTCATTCACTAGTGATTACTGACATTAATCAATATATTATAAGTAAAGTAACACTTAATTGAGATTTTCTCTTACTAAAGTTACTAATTGAATAAAATGGCCTAAGTAAATAAACTAAATCCAATCTCGCATGCTTATTCAGTAGTGATTAGTGATGATAGTCTTACACTTAATTTAGATTTTTACCTACTAAAGTCACTAATTGGACATATTGGCATAACTAAAATCAGTAAATCGAAATTAATACGCTCATTCACCAGTGATTAGTGATATTAATCAAGATAGTATAAGAAAAGTAATACTTAATTATGATTTTCACTTACTAAAGTCAATAATTGGACATAATAGCTTAACAAAATTCACTAAATAAAATGTAGTATGCTCATTCACTAGTGATTAGTGATACTAATAAATATAGTATAAGTAAACTAACTCCTAATTGAGATTATCTCCTACTGAAGTTAGTAATTGGACATATTGGCTTAACTAAAATTACTAAATCAAATCCAACATACTCATTCACTCGTGATTAATGATATTAATCAACATAGTATAAGTACACTACCTCTTAATTGAGATTTTTTCCTACTAAAGACACTAATTGGACGTAATAGCTTAATTGAATTCACTAAATCAAATCTAGTATACTTATTCACAAGTGATCAATGATGATAATCAACGTAGTTGAGTTGACGTAATTTCTAGGTGAGATGTTCACCTATCAAAGTCAATAATTGAACTTACTGGCAACATTAAAAGCATTCAGTCAAATTCAATATGCTCATTCACTTATGATTAGTAGGATTATTCAACATTGTATAAGTAAAGTAGCACTTAATTAGGATTTTCTCTTAGTAAAGTCACTAATAGGACATAATAGCTAAACTAAATTCCCCAAATCAAACTAGTATGCTTATTCAATAATGATAAGAGACGATGATCAATATAGAAGAATTAAAACAACACATAATTGAGATTTTCTCTAACTAAGGTTACTAAATAGACATCTTGGCCTAACTAAAATCAATTAATCAAATCTAGTACGCTCATTCACTAGTGATTAGTGATACCAATAAACGTGGTATATGTAAACTAACTATTAATTGAGATTTTCTCCTTCTAAAGTTAGTAATTGGATTATATTGGCTTAACAAAAATTACTAAATCAAATCCAATATACTCATTCACTAGTGATTAGTCACATTAATCAACATAGTATAAGTATAGTAACACTTAATTGGGATTTTCTCTTCATAAAGTCCCTAATTGGAAATAATAGCTTAACTAAATTCAGTAAATCCCGTCTAGTATGCTTATTCACAAGTGATTAGTGATGATAATCAATATAGTAGAATTAAAGTAACACTTGATTGAGATTTTCTCTTACTAAAATCACTAAATCAAGTCTAATATGCTCATTCACTAGTAATTAGTGACGTTAATCAACATAGTATAAGTAAAGTAACACATATTTGAGATTTTTTCTTTCTAATGTCACTAATTAGACATAATAGCTTAACTAAATTAACTAAATCATATCAAGTATGCTCATTCACTAGTGATTAGTGATACTAATCAATATAATATAAGTAAACTAACTCGTAGTTAAAATTTTCTCCTACTAAAGTTAGTAATTAGACATATTGGCTTAACTAAAATCACTAAATCAAATCCAATGTGCTCTTTCACTAGTAATTAGTGACATTAATCAACATAATATAAGTAAAGTAACACTTAATTGAGAATTTTTCTTACTAAAGTCACTAACTGAACATAATGGCATAACTAAATTCATTAAATCTAATCTAGCATGCTTGTTCACTAGTGATTAATGATGATAGTCAAAATAGTAGAATTAAAGTAACACTTAATTGAGATTTTCTCTTACCAAAGTCACAAATTGGACAAATTGGCTTAACTAAAGTCACCAAATTAAATCTAATATGCTCATTCACTAGTGATCAGTAATATTAATCAATATAGTATAAGTAAAGTAACACTTAATTGAGATTTTCTCTTACTAATGTCACTAATTGGATATAATAGCATAACTAAATTCACTAAATCAAATCTAGTATGCTCATTCACTAGTGATTAGTGACGATAATCAATATTGTAGAATTAACATAATTTCTAAATGAGATGTTCTCCTACTAATGTCACTACTTGGACCTATTGGCTAAACTAGAATAACTAAATCAAATCTAATATGCACATTCACTTGTGACTAGTGATATTAATCAACATAGCATAAGTAAACTAACTCCTAATTGAGATTTGCTCCTACGAAAGTTAGTACTTGAACATATTGGCCAAAGTAAAGTCACTAAATCAAATCCAATATACTCATTCACTAGTGATAAGTGACATTAATCAACATAGTATAAATAGACTATCTCCTAGTTGAGATTTTCTCCTGCTGAAGTCACTAATTGGACTTAATAGCTTAATTAAATTCACTAAATTAAATCTAGTATGTTTATTCACTAGTGATTTGTGACGATAATCAACATAGTTGAATTAAAGTAATTTCTAAGATGTTCTCCTACCAAAGTCACTAGTTGGATATACTGCCTTAACCAAAATCACTAAATCAAATCTAATATGCTCATTTACAAGTGAGTAGTGACATTAGTCAACATAGTATAGGTAACACTTAATTGAGATTTTCTCGTACTAAAGTTACTAATTGGACATAAGGGCTTAATTAAACTCACTAAATAAAATTGTGTACACTTATTCATTAGTGATTAGTAACGATAATTAACATAGTAGAATTAAAGTAACACTTAATTCAGATTTTCTCTTACTAAAATCACTAATTGGATATATTGGCTTAACTAATATTACTAAATAAATTCTAGTATGCTCATTCACTAGTGATTAGTGATACTAATTACAAAGTATAAGTAAACGAACTCCGAATTGAGATTTTCTCCTACTAAAGTTAGTAATTGGAGATATTCTCTTAATTAAAATCACTGAATCAAGTCCAACATGCTCATTCAATAGAGATTAGTAACATTAGTAATGGCATTACTAATTTCATTGAATCCAATATAGTCTGTTTATTCACTAGTGATTAGTGACGATAATCAATATTGTAGAATTAAAGTAACACAATCCAATATAGTCTGTTTATTCACTAGTGATTCGTGACGATAATCAATATTGCAGAATTAAAGTAACACTTAATTGAGAGTTTCCCTTACCAAAGTCACTAATTGGATATATTGGCTTAACTAGAATCACTAAATCAAATCTAATATGCTCATTCACTTGTGATTAGTGACATTAATGAACATAGTATATGTAAAGTAACACCTAATTGAGATTTTATCTTACTAATGTCACTAACTGGATATAATAGCATAAATAAATTCAATAAATCAAGTCTAGTTTGCTCACTCACTAATGATTAGTGATGATAATCAACATTGTAGAATTAAAGCAATTTCTACGTGAGATATTCTCCTACTCAAGGTACTACTTGGACATATTGGCTTAACAAAAATAACTAAATCAAATCTAATTTGCACATTCACCTGTGCTTAGTGACATTAATCAGCATAGTATCAGTAAACTTACTCCTAATTGAGATTTTCTCCAACTAAAGTCAGTAATTGGGCATATTCGCATAACTAAAATCACTAAATCAAATCCAATATGCTCATTCACTAGTGATTAGTGACATTAATCAATATAGTACAAGTAAACTACCTCATAATTGTGATTTTCTCCTACTAAAGTCACAAATTAGTTAAAATGGCTTAACTAAATTCACTAAATCAAATCTAGTATACTTATTCACTAGTGATTAGTGACGGTAATCAACATAGTTGAATTAAAGTAACTTCTAGGTAAGATGCTCACCTACCAATGTTACTAATTCGACATACTGACTTAACTAAAGCTGCTAAATCAATTAGAATATTCTCATTCGCTAGTGATTTGCAACATTAATTAACATAGTATATATAAAGTAACACTCAATTGAAATTTTTTCTTACTAAAGTCACCAATTGAACATAATGGCTTAAGAATTTACAAAATAAAATCTAGTACGCTTATTCACTTATGATTAGTGACGATAATCGATAGAGTAGACATAAAGTAACACTTAATTAAGATTTTCTCTTACTAAAGTACCTAATTGGACATAGTGGCTTACCTAAAATCACTAAATCAAATCCAGTATACTCATTCATTTGTGATTAGTGATACTAATCAACATGGTAAAAGTAAACTAACTCCTAATTGAGATTTTCTCCTACTAAAGTTAGTAATTGGACATACCGCCTTACCTAAAATAACTAAATCAAGTTCAATATGCTCATTCACTAGTAATTAGTAATATTAATCAACATAGTATAAGTAAAGTAACAGTTAATTGAGATTTTTTCTTACTAAGGTCACTAATTTGACATAACGGCTTAACTAAATTCACTAAATCCAATATAGTATGCTTATCCACTAGTGATCAGTGAAGATACCCACCATAGTAGAATTAAAGTAAAACTAAATTGAGATTTTCTCTTACAAAAGTCATTAATTGATCATATTGGCTCAATTAAAATAATTAAATCAAATGCAATATGCTCGTTCACTAGTGATTACTGACATTAATCAATATATTATAAGTAAAGTAATACTTAATTGAGATTTTCTGTTACTAAAATTACTAATTGAATATAATGGCCTAAGTAAATAAACTAAATCCAATCTCGTAATCTTATTCAGTAGTGATTAGTGATGATAATCTTACACTTAATTTAGATTTTTGCTTACTAAAGTCAGCAATTGGACATAATGGCAAAACTAAAATCAGTAAATCAAAATTAATATGCTCATTCACCAGTGATTAGTGACATTAATCAACATAGTATAAGAAAAGTAATACTTAATTGTGATTTTCACTTATTAAAGTCAATAATTGGACATAATAGCTTAAATAAATTCACTAAATAAAATGTAGTACGCTCATTCACTAGTGATTAGGGATACTAATCAACATAGTATAAGTACGCTCATTCACTCATGATTAATGACATTAATCAATATAATATAAGTACACTACCTCTTAGTTGAGATTTTCTCCTACTAAAGATACTAATTGGACGTAATAGCTTAACTGAATTCGCTAAATCAAATCTAGTATACTTATTCACAAGTGATCAGTGACTATAATCAACGTAGTTGAGTTGATGTAATTTCTAAGTGAGACGTTCGACTATCAAAGTCACTAATTGAACATACTGGCGAAATTAAAATCATTCAGTCAAATTCAATATGCTCATTCACTTGTGATTAGTAGTGTTAATCAATATTGTATAAGTAAAGTAGCACTTAATTAAGATTTTTTCTTAGCAAAGTCACTAATAGGACATAATGGCTAAACTAAATTCCCTAAATCAAACTAGTATGCTTATTCAATAATGATAAGGGACAATAATCAATATAGAAGAATTAAAACAACACATAATTGAGATTTTCTCTAACTAAAGTTACTAATTAGACATATTAGCCTAACTAAAATCAATAAATCAAATCTAGTATGCTCATTCACTAGTGATTAGTGATACCAATAAATGTGGTATATGTAAACTAACTATTAATTGAGATTTTTCCCTAAATCAAAACCAATATACTCATTCACTAGTGATTAGTGATTAATCAATATAGTATAAGTATAGTAACACTTAATTGGCATTTTCTCTTAATAAAGTCCCTAATTGGACATAATAGCTTAACTAAATTCACTAAATCCAGTCTAGTATGCTTATTCACAAGTGATTAATGACGATAATCAATATAGTAGAATTAAAGTAACACTTAATTGAGATTTTCTCTTACTAAAATTACTAAATCAAGTCTAATATGCTCATTCACTAGTGATTAGTGACGTTAATCAACATAGTATGAGTAAAGTAACACCTATTTGAGATTTTTTCTTTCTAATGTCACTAATTAGACATAATAGCTTAACTAAATTAACTAAATCATATCTAGTATGCTCATTCACTAGTGATTAGTGACACCAATCGATATAGTATAAGTAAACAAACTCCTAATTGAGATTTTCTCCCACTAAAGTTAGTAATTGGATATATTGGCTTAACTAAAATCACTAAATCAAATCCAATATGCTCATTCACTAGTAATTAGTGACATTAATCAACATAGTATAAGTAAGGTAACATCTAATTCAGATTTTTCCTTACTAAAGTCACTAATTAGACATAATGGCTTAACTAAACTCACTAAATCTAATCTAGTATGCTTATTCACCGGTGATTAGTGACGATAATCAACATAGTTGAATTAAATAATACTTAATTAAGATTTTCTCTTACTAAAGTTACTAGTTGGATATATTGGCTTAACTAAAATCACTAAATTAAATCTAATATACTTATTCACCTGTGATTAGTGACATTAATCAACATAATACAGGTAAAGTAATACTTATTTTAGATTTTCTCTTACTAATGCCATTAATTGGATATAATAGCTTAACTAAATTCACTAAATTAAATCTAGCATGCACGTTCACTAGTGATTAGTGACACTAATCAATATAGAATAAGCAAACTAACTATTAATTTAGATTTTCGCCTACCAAAGTTAGTAATAGGACATTTTGGCTGAACTAAAACCACTAAATCAAATCCATTATGCTCATTCACTAGTGATTAGCGTCAACAATCAATATAGTATAAGTAAACTACCTCCTAATTAAGATTTCCTCCTACTATAGACACTAACTAGACGTAATAGCTTATCTAAATTAACTAAATCAAATCTAATATGCATATTCACAAATGATTAATGACGATAATCAACATTGTAGAATGAATTTAATTTAATTGGTCATACTCGCTTAACTAAAATCACTAAGTCAAATCTAGAATGCTCATTCACTAGTGATTGGTGACATTCATCCGTATAGTATAAGTAAAGTAACAGTTAATTAATACTTTCTCTTACTAAAGTTCCTAATTGGACATAATGGCCTAACTAAATTCACTAAATCAAGACTAGTATACTTATTCCCTAGTGATTAGTGATGAAATTCAACATAGTAGAATTAAAGTAATACTTAATTGAGATTTTCTCTTACTAAAGTCACTAGTCGGATATATTGGCATAACTAAAATCACTAAATTAAATCTAATATATATATTCACTAGTTATTAGTGATATTAATCAAGATAGTATAAGTAAAGTGACACTTATTTGAGATTTTCTCCTACTAATGTCACAAATCGGACATAATAGCTTAACTAAATTCACTAAATCAAATCTAGTATGCTCAGTCACTTGTGATTAGTGATACTAGTCAACATAGTATGAGTAAACACACTCCTAATTGAGATTTTCTCCTACTAAAGTTAGTAATTGGATATACTGGCTTAACTAAAGTCATTAAGTAAAATTCAATATGCACATTTGCTAGTAATTAATGACATTAATCAACATAGTATAGGTAAAGTAACACCTAATTGAGATTTTCTCTTACCAAAGTCTCAAATTTGACATATTGGCTTAACTAAAACCATTAAATCAAATCTAATATGCACATTCACTAGTGACAAGTGACATTAATCAATATAATATAATAAAAGTAACACTTCAATGAGATTTTCCCTTACAAATGTCACTAATTGAACATAATAGCTTAACTAAATTCACAAAATCAAATCTAGTACACTCATTCACGAGTGATTAGTGCCGATAATCAGCATTGTAAAATAAAAGTAATTTCTAAGTGAGATGTTCTCCTACTAAAGTCACTACTTGAACATATTAGCTTAATTAAAATAACTAAATCAAATCTAATATGCTCATTCACTAGTGATTAGTGACATTAATCAACATAGTACAGGTAAATTAACACTTGTTTGAGATTTTCTCATGCTAATATTACTAATCAGACGTAGTAGCTTAATTAAATTCACTAAATCAAGTCGAGCATGCTCATTCACTAGCGATTAGTGACATTAATCAACGTAGTATAAGTAAACTAACTCCTAATTCAGACTTTGTAACACCCCCTAACTTAGGTATACACCTAAGCTAGAAAATATTTAATTTCCATATTCATCTTATATCATAAAATGCGAAAACAATCCGGTAATAATTTTTTTTTAAAACTAAAAGAATATTTAAACTAAAAAACAACCTTACCTGTTGGCCAGATAAAAGTTCATAATCATGTAAAGTACTCAGAATAACNAAGGGTATCAAAAGCTTTTTTGATGTCCAATTTCATAGCTAAGTTACCCCCGAAGCTATTCTTGTCCAAACAATTATAGCATTCCGATGCTCCAACAATACAATCCCTGATACATCTACCAGGCACAAAACCAAACTGATTTGGGCTGTGGCACCAACTTGGCACTGTAGTGCCTAGTTCTACTGAGTTCTTCCTTCCATTCTGGTGCTGCTACATTGCTGAGGTATCGTTCGTCTGTCTTCGCTCGCAAATGATCGAAATTGCCTTGATTTTACCTCAGTTTCACTTGAAAAGCTGGAATTCTCCTCTCAATGACTTCTCACCTGAAATATGCATCAAAAACAACAAAACAAGTAAAAAGATCTCAAAGACGAGTAATTCTTAAGCTTGAAAGGATAATAAAGATAAGTGTAAAATACACTTATCAATAGCTTCTCCTTATTCTTAGGTTAGGGACGCTTTGGTTTTTTGAGTTGCTTCCTTATCTCACGGATACCATACTGAATGAGTATAGATCCTAATTTCTTTAGTATTTAGCCAGCCATATTGAGTGTTATTTACATATGCATAACTATAAAGAATTACAGAAACATGTGTTTGGAGATTGTTGGTCGAACTACTTCAAAATATATCTATACACATATAGATGGGAAATGACAAAACTCAATGTTTAGGCAATATAAATATATTGCACAAAACAGACAGTGATTTTGCAACATCTTAAATGACAACAAATTTTACCCTTTCATATATGATGTATGTTTGTAAATCAATGATATACAACTATAAATTACAATTTATCAATGGTGAATAAGTGATGTACTACTATATATTAGTAATAAATTAGTGATATCCATCTTTATAATATTGGTAAATAAATAATTTACTAAGGATATAACAGTTAAGTCATGGTATATGAATCATATACCACCTCTTAATAGTGGTAAATAAATAATTTAACAGAGGTATTATTGGTAAATACACTACCGTCTATAAGCAATAAAAGTTTTTAAGTCATGTAAATAAATCATATACCATCTCTTTAATAGTGGTAACTAAGTAATTTACTAAAGGTAAAATAGTAAATATACTACCGCCTATAAGTGAGGTTTTTTTAACTCATGGTAAATAAATCATATACCATCTCTTAATAGTGGTAAATAAGTAATTTATCAGGGGTTATAATGGTAAATATACTACCGTCTATAAGCGATAAACTCTTTTAAGTCATGGTAAATAAATCACATACTATCTCTTAATAGTAGTAAATAAGTGATTTATCATGAGTATAATAGTAAATTTGCTACCGTCTATAAGTGAATTTTTTTTAAGTTATGGTAAATTACTTATTTACCTCTTAATAGTGGTAAATAAGTAATTTATCAGGGGTATGGTAAATATGTTATCATTTACAAGCGATAAAAATTTTTATGTCATAGTAAATAAATCATATATCATCTCTTAATAGTGATAAATAAGTAATCTATCAGAGGTATAATGGTAAATATGCTACCGTCTACAAGCGATAAAATTTTTTAAGTCATGGTAAATAAATCATATACGTTCTCTTAATAGTGATAACTAAGTAATTTACTAAGGGTATAATGGTAAATATATTACCATCTATAAATAATTTTTTTTAAGTCATGGTAAATAAATCATATATCACCTCTTAATAGTGGTAACTAAATAATTTACTAAGGGTATAATAGTAAGTGCATATCATTACTATTAAAAAAGAAATATATTTGTTAATAAAATCAAAAAGGGATGTTCACTAGACCATACCCTCAAAAGCGGGGTATTTCTGTTCAATATCTAAAAAGTTTGGGGTTTGGGTCTGAATTGGCCAAATGGCCGACTCTTAATTGGCCTTTGCATTTTTATCAAATGCTCTCAATTCACACCTTTCTTTTCAAATGTGCTCGTGAGAAATTGCATAATGACCTCCAAACTACGGAAAATGATGAAATCACCCCACCTTTAAAAAATTTAGATTTAAGTCCCGAATTTAGAAATTGTAAAAGTTATAATTAAAAGCCCTGAAAATTAGGGGTTTCACAGGTGGATTTTAAAAGGAATTGACTTGTTATTAATCCCTCCCATGTTAATAAAGTATTTCTCCTAAATTTTGGAGAAATTTTTTGTGTCCGAATAAAAGAAAAGGATACAGATTCACAAGAGTGATACTCTAGCTTTTTTTTTTTTCTTTTCCAAAAAAAAAAAAAAAGGGATAGTAGTTATTGTTAGGAACCATCACATGGCGCAGCGGAAGGTGGTGGGTGTAATAATCAAAATTTTACACCCATATCAGAGTTCAGGAATCAATATAGTTTTGTTGTTTTAATACATAGAATAAAAACTATTACAAAGAAAAGTGATGACGTACCTTTCTTGTAGTTTTCTTCTTTTCTGATGATGAGGTTATATTTCTTGGCTATGATACCACGATCTCTCTCACCAAGCCTCGACACAAATGAACTGGAGAGTGGGCTCCTAATAGTCACAATCTTATTGTTTCTATCACACACTTTTCTTGAGAAATCTTGCTATAGGTCTCAACACATGAGATAGCAAGAGGATGGAGACTATAGGAAAGGTAAAAGCAACTCTACACGTTTTAAAAAAATTCACCCTTGCCTGAGAAAAATTTTTCACGTTTAAAAGCCTACTCCAATCGGCCTCCCTCATGCATTTTAACGTGTAATTGCCTTTAAAAAAAAATTTCCTTCTTTTCCTTATGATTCACATGCATAAGAGCCTTTTTTTATTTGATAAAATTTGGCCAATTAATTTAATATTAATTGCCATATCATTTCAAATAGGAAAAATAATTTTATCCTATTAAGAAAATTATCAATGTACGACAAAAGAGAGTGAGAGAATTTTTCTCTGTTTTTATTTTTTAACGTGTAGAAAAAATTTCCATTTAGGTTTTAAATTATTTAAAACCATGTGAATCACAACATATAACACTTAAATAGGAAAAATCCGATCCTCCCATTATAGGGTTTACATGCATAAGAGATGAATTTTAATGTGTAAAATTTTTCCTATTAAAGTGAAATATATCCTCATCAATCTTATTTAATTACAAATAGTTAATTCCATATATTTTAATTTTGGAAACAAAATAGTCTTATCATTTTTGAGTTTTACACGCATAAGAGAAAAAAAAATTCAATCCTTATCTCATAAGTAACGTGTAAAAAAACTTCTCAAAAAAAAAAACTATTAAAAAATTTCCTATTTTGTTTTAACCAAATATGCTAATAATCAAATTATTAAATAATAGAATTAACATAATTTGTAAATCATAATTTCCCAAATAAAATAAACATAAAATAATCTCATTATTTTCATGCTTGTATGCGTATAACACAGAGAAAAAATCTCTGTGTTACACACCTAGTACAGTGCAGTCAAATACACTGTATATTACCCCTTTTAAATAATCCTATTATTTAAAATAATAATTAAATAGACAAAAAATAAATAATAACATTTATTATTTATAATGTGACACATAAAATAATTAAATGTGTAACATTAATTTTAGTGTGACATAATTAATCAGAATTCAATAATTCTAAATTAATTATTAATACAAGAAAGTGACTATGTATCATGTTCAATACAGTGTTAACAGAGGTAGTTCGGGGACCTTGGACTTGTAATTTCAAGCTCCAATAAATTTGATAATTAATTAAACTCTTTAACTAAGTTATCGAATTTATTAGTTCCAGTGTTATTCCACTAAAAAACTGGAACTGCACTCTTAAAAGTTACAGTATAAATTACTCAAAGCAATCATAATGATTTGTCCATTTGATCATTACATACAGGACAATCCTCCATAAATGATTCGTAAATAGACTTTGGTTTGTCATCCGTTATCCTCTCTATTTACTTCTTTATCCTTAAGTTCCCATGATTTTCTAATGAACAATAAATTCATGATCGAATCATAAATTGAGCGCTCTATCGTTCAAGTACCAAATCATTACTCAAGGGAATCATTTCTCTAACTTCCGTTAGGAAGGAATGGATTCCATATTGTTAATTAATATTCCCAGCTATCTATAGTCTCATGCCTCCAACATATAAGGATTTGGTCCAGTATAAATTGAGACGTTACCGAATACATCAAGAGACATAAAAATATAAACAGGAGTCTATTAATTACTCAGGATTAAGATCATTCTATATATGATCATTTGTTGATAAATTTGAGCATTCTGTTCTATAACGGATGTTATCGAATATTCAAATTTATCTGGTCCAGTCCTATATAATCTTAATTATATATAGTACCTCCATTTGATATCACTACATAAACAGTCTGGATCAGACTGTTCTATTCTCAATGGTAATGGACTGTACTAGTAATATTTAATATTAAAGATCCCAACTTTAATAATTAATTACGGACTAATTTTAGATTATATCCCTCAAACTTAATCCTCTTGTATGTATAACTTTTGGAGGCGGCTATAGTAGGGGCGCCCCTACGTAAGGCCCCTGTTTATACACCGTTTGATGGGAATCTGTGGGGAATCTGTTTATACACAGATTCCCATCAAACGGTATATAAACAGGGCCTTACATAGGGACGTCCTTACTGTAGACGCGCCCATAACTTTTATACATACTAAGTTTAAAGTTACATTTATAATCATAGAATTTTTATGATATATATTTATATATATTATCATAAATAATATATACAAGTAAATAAAATAAAATCAAATATATTTATTTATTAGCAAGTCATTGTTTACATTTTACTCTTAGGGCAAAAACACCAACAGTTATCACCAAGAATTCTTCAATGGCTTCTCCAATAAAGCTGAGAGGTACATCTCTCTTAGCTCTGGCCCGCGATCAAGCTTTCTCCCAACAACCCACTTCAACTTGTTAAACCCCACACTTTCGATGATAGGCCCGTACACTTCCTCTAACTGGTCCCCGGCGCAGAAGAAATGATCGAGCCAGAAGATCCCACCAGGCCTAAGCACTCTATAGATATCAAACAACAGGAAATGCAACAAAGTTGTCGGAATCCAGTTGCTGAGCACGTGCATGGAGTGGACGATATCCAACGTGTTATCGAAGAAAGGAAGCCTCTGCGAAACGCTTATGTACAGAGGAACAACCCCTCTCGAAGCTATGAAACTATTGAAAGGTCCGTTCAAGTTCATCGACGTCGTCACAATCGTCACGTTCCTTTCCATCATTCTCACCGCAAACGTCGCTGCCCCACCGCCGATATCAAGCCCGATGCGAACCGTGCCGGGCTTCCTTGTCCCCAAAACCTCATCGATACCGAAATCGAGCCCGCCGTACTTGCTATCCTTACTAGTACTCCAGCGAGTTTTCTCCCTTCCTTGTAGGTCAAAACAGTCTTTGCAATCGTCAAAGCCCTTCTGGTTACGGCTTCGGTTGATGAGGCAGTCGTAGTTCTTGCATGTGTACGCTGTCCATACCACCGAGGAGTCATTCGGGGTGGACCAGAGGCTGGTGGGAAGAGGGTACGGCTCGACATTGTCCGGTGAGGCGGCAGGACGGCAGCGACGGCGAGGGAGCGGCTCACAGCCCTTGAGGAGGAGCTTTTGTGCCAGAAGCTCGTCGTCCGGGCAGGAGCCATTCACTTGGTAGGACATGTAGCGGCGGAGTTCACCGGGGAAGCGGGTGCACGATAGGCCGACTGGCGGGAAGATGGTGTCCGAGTCAAAGTTGGTGCTGTATCCGAATGGGAGCAGTTGTCCAGAGGTATATGCGAGAAACTCAGATGGGAGGTCAGGTATAGAATCTTTGTTAGGCTCAAAGTAATTGTCAGTTCCCTTAGTAGATAGCTTGGTGGCGGTGGTGGGGGTGGTAGTGGTGTGAGTGGGAGTGGGAGTGGGAGTATTGGTGGGTTTGATGGTGGTGGAGGAAGGGGTGAAGGAGCAAGAGGAGTAAAAGGTGGAGGAAAAGAATAACGTGAGCAGGTTTGTGGACAAGAGGAGGAAGAGGAAGAATAGATTGGTCGAGAGAGACTTGGAGTACTTGTTTTGGGAATCCATGGAGGTTTTATCTTCTAGTACTTCTTCAAATGTTCACTTAGAGATGAAGTCAAGAGGTTGAATATGAACTAGAAAAGTGAAAGAGGCATAGTACATGAAAATAATAATAACAATACTAACAGTAACGACAATTAGTTGAATTGCTTAATATTCCATGAAATTGGTTTAAGGCTTTATTTGGAACTTGAGCAGGTTTGGGAAATAATTTTTTCTGCCAATTCATACGGTATAAGTCTTCGTGCGTTCTATTATAATTTAACAGAGGGAGCGTCGTTTCCGACAGAAGAAATGGGTCTTTTTATTGTTTTAATTAATTTTCTCTAATGCAATTTTCAGGCCCAAATCCGCATAAGATGGTAAATCTAGGCATTTGTTATATCAAAGAAATCGCTTACTTAGACTTAGTTCAGTAGTAATATACATTTAATGGTGATTGGTTATTAAAGTAGGAATTCTCGAACAAATATATTAACTACTTTTGAAGAAGAACGAAGATAAAAAAATCCAACCACGTGAACATATATTGTCGAAATTTATGGGTCAACATTACGTTTTCACGAACTTATTCTTATCGTTTCCAAAGTGCCAAAAGAAAGTCAATACATATCACACTGACCCATTCGCTTGGAGGTTGGGACTCACCTAAAGTAGTGGCTTTTTCGTAACATGCATCTATAAAAATATGTAATATATATATACACGGTATACACGGCGGACAAACCAAGGCCTTGGTATAATATAAATAAATGAAAGCAACACTCATAAGGACACAAGAAATTGCTCTAGATCAAAGAAAGAAGAAGAAAAAAAACACTGCGCAGGCGCAGCCCTATAGTTTTAATTTTGTTTTTACCCGTGAACAGGTCATTCACATGAGACAATTTTTCTTTTCTAATTAGGAAAGAGAGAAACGATGCAAGATCATGTGGCAGCATTAATTAGACGAAAAGAAAAAAGAAATACGGGAACTAATTTGATCTCGCTCAGAAACATGTACATGTGATATTGATGGTAGTTAAACAGTGGACAAAAATCTGTTGTGCCTCACTTTGGTCCCCCAGTGATCCAATTTGCCACCTCCTTTTTTTTTTTTTTTTTCCCTTTCTGGTCAGAAGAAGAAATTTGTTTAAACATAACTGAAAAGACTTGTGACCACACAGGGGGCCATATCCCTTAACGAAAAGTCCCTGAGAGCCTGAGTCCAAAAGCCCAGTACTCAGCTAATTCATGAGCCCAAACATTCTTACACCTAGGAATCCAGAAAACAGAATAACTATCAGCATTCCACAAACTAAAAACAGCCAGAAAAACATGCATAAATTCCAAGGTTGAAGCCTTGAGGTTGGTAACATCGTCCACCACCTGTTGTGAATCCATAAGAAATATCACCTGTGTCCATCTTTTTTCTCTGCAGCATTTTAGTCCCAGTTCTATGCTTTTCTCAATTCCGCTTCAAAGGCCGAGCTAGCGTTAAAGGACTGAGTGGCCAGGATGTTGATGGTGTTATCCGGATTACGTACCACTATAGCAGCAGTTGCTTTCCCATCTTTGTAAGCAGCTCAGAGAATATTCTAAGTTTACCCGAGCTTGCATTAGTCCAGTTAAGGATCGGTTGTTTCCTATCTCCGTTCACCTTGACCTTTACCACCGAGTCTCTGTTATGGAGGTGTTCCCCAACCAATGTTTCTAGAGCAATTAGAAGTGACCTGGGGTTTTCTCCTTTCCCAGTGTGGAAGGAGTAGTTTCGGTTGGCCCAAACCTTTTCCCAAAGCAGAGTTGCAAAGAGGCTGAATTCTAGAGCAATGTGCCACCTCAATCAAGCTTCAGTTTAAGTAATAAACTTAAAACAAGTTTCGGTTTATAGTAGGGAATCATTTCGCAAATGTGCGCCATCTCGTTCTCATCCGAATTCCAACCATGAGACAACCATATAAGATGATTCTCTTTGGCTTTTTTAATTTTGATTGATTTTTAGTTAATTAGATAATTTAAATTCTTTATTTTATAATTTTTTCCTCTGAATTGTATTAAAAAAAAAAAAAAAAAAACCCACCACTTTTACTGTTTTATTATTCAATTTGTATTTTCCTATCAAAGTAGACCAGGTTCATACATTTAGTCAAAATTAAAATTTTAATTTGTTTAAAAAGATAGTTTTATCTTTTAAACCATAAAATATATATTAAAATTAACTAATAAATATTGAACCCAATTATTATTCTCTTTATTTTAAAAAAAAGAAATATTTTAAGGGAAAATAATAATTACTAAAAATAATAAGAGTTTAAACTATTAAAAATAATTTTAAAATAAGAATGACAAAACTTTAAAAAGTTCTCATTTTATTCTTTTTTTTTTAAAGAGTTTAAGTTACTCAAAACAATTAAAATTAAGAGAGAGAGAGAGAGAGAGAGAGAGAGAGAGAATTTTTTTGTTCTTTTTTTTTAAAGAGTTTAAATTATGCAAAATAAATAAAATTAAAAGAGAGAATTTGTTTGTTCTTCTTAAATAATTAAAATAGAGAGAGAGAGAGAGAGAGGGAGAGAATGACAAAAACTTTAAAATTTTCTCATTTTCTCTTTATTTTTTTAATCATTTTAAGTGAAAATAATAAATATTGAAATTAAAAAGAGTTAAAAGGTAAAACTGTCTTTTTTAACACACTAATTTTCTAATTTTGACTAAGTGTGTGAGCCCGATTCAATTTGATAGGAAAATATAAATTAAAAATTTAATTTAATATAAATGAAAAGGTGTGGATTTTTCTTATAAAACACTAAAGGTAGTAGTTTTTTTTTTAATATTATCCGTTTTTCTTGTAAAAAATAGAGTAATTTAAATTCATTTAGACTTAACATTATTTAGTTTTGAATTATTGTGAAATTTAAGTTTTGAAACTTTTTAGTTTCCTCCAGAAATCATATAATCTCTTTATTCTCACCTCCAAAACCGATTAATGCTAGTGAAATACTAATTATGCTCTTTGAAAAAAAAAAAAAAAAAGTCACATGGTTATAATTTCTAGGGATAGTATCACTTTTATACCTTATATTTTGACACTTTGTTCAATTTATACATTGTGTTTTAGTTATTATCAATATTGACCCTTTAGATTTAAAATTTATTACAAATTTATATTGACATAAATTTAGAATAATTAATTTATCATGATAATTTAATGAACTTATTCTCGGATCAGCTTTTATACAGTTTATTTTTAATTTTTTAAATGGCATCTTAATAAATTAATTGCTCTAAATTAGTGTTAGGGTATAAATTTATAACAGATTTAAAATATAAGAGTCAGTGTTGATAATAATCAAAATATAAGGTATGATTTGAACAAAATATCAAAATATAATGTATAAAAAATAATAATATCCCTAATTTCTATCCGACATTTAGCCTCCACTAATTTTAAATTTGCCGAGAAATATATTGTCGATCTAAGACAAATGCGCAAGAAGCCACATATCTAAGCGCTCTGTTTGTATAATTTTTCTTTCTTTTTTCCTTTTTATATGCTTAGTGAAATGTCATTTTGTCCTTAAAAAAATTATCGTTTTTGACTTGCACATATTGTTAATTTACGTTCAACATTTGACTGCCACTAACCGGAATGGATTGCCACCGTTTTTTCAAATTTAGGATCTAATTTGCCCTTTTTTTTAAACTTTTTTGAGATTTTTTTTTTTCTTTTTCAAGAAACTAATATTGAAAAGTAGAACAACAAACTCTTTATATATATATGGCACCAATCTATCAGTGATGCACTAATTAATGATGCACATTTTTTCATACACTTTATCGTTGGATCATTATTATTAGATGATGATCTAACAACTAAAAGAAATACGTAAAAAAAAAAAAATACCTACTGGATTGACAACTTATATATATATTTGTTTAGAAACAGAAATGAAAGACCGAAAGTAATAAACAAAAAAATTAAGTGAATAGCTATCTGATTGAAGTATTGAATGTATACATGACCCCAAAAAAATGAATTTACAAACTAATTAATGTGTATCCAATGAATTGTAATTTGTATAGTAAGTATCCAATTCTGTGTATCTATCTTTATACATCTTTTCCTAAAGAAAAAAAAAAGAAAATTATTCAGATCAATTGTAGTAAAAAAGTTCAAAATGGCTTCTTGAGATACTTAAAATCCCCCGAGGAATCAACGCAGTCCAACCCTCTCCGATGAAGATTGAACAGTTTCAACAACTGAGTAACCTTCTCCTTCATTCTCTCACTACAAGTACCCATTTGTAAAAGAAGTAACAGTTTCTGAAAAGCCCCCACTTGCAATGCCTCAACCAAAACGCTTTCCTTTTCTTCATTACTGCTATTCTTGCATAGCTTCCATAGAATCGAAACCAAAATCTCAGTCGCCATGTCTGAAATCCTCAATATCTTCTTAACCAAAAGAGGAGTCGTTAGAGCATTCTCATAAGCTTTCTCTCTCCCTTCTTTACAGTCACAAATCACATCCAAAACCCTTAAAGCCCTCTCGCTAAGGCTTTTTTCTCCATCCAGAACGTTTTCTAGAAGCAAAGAAACCAACCCCAGATCGAGAAATCTTGACCCGATCTTGTTAATGTCGTTTTGCGAGTGGGAATTATCAGAAACCATGTGGAAAATGACGGTGAGGGAAGCCTTCGTGGCTTTTGGTGAAACGGGTTGTCGTATTATGCCAACCAAACCTTCTAAAGCTCCTTCAATCTCCGCCAAGTTCGCTGCAACCACGTGTCTTTGATCCGAGGACAGAAGCGTTTTAAGTACCAAAACCGCGTTTTGCCTCGCCGACAGGTCGTTTCCACCCAAAAACGACACTAAACAACGTAGAGACGAGTCGGACCCGAGTTGGGCTTGCGCCTCCCCGTCCGAAGGATCAAAAGCCCATGTCAAAACCGACAAGATCTGATCCAACAACAACACCGACGACTCTTCCGCATTCGAAACGACGTCGTACCTTCTGGCGAAAGACTCGAACGACAACGACAAGACGCAGCCGGCTCCGCTTTTCACAATACATCGCCTGTCACGCTCGCTCTCCTTGCCCCATACCTTGATCTTAGCCACCAGGTCTTGGCACCTCTTGCGATCCCCTCGCCGAGTAGCAACGGCGATCTTCTCGCAGATAGCGGAAACCTCGAAGGGGGCGACGGGAATCCTGGGGGTGGGAATGCGTTCGATTCCGTGTGAACGGTTCTGGACGCACCAATCCTGAATCATTCGCCGAATGGAATGGTTGGGAATCTGGTCGAAGGAATTGAGGACCTGATTGGTGACTGGGCAGGTTTGATTCCCGGCCTCAATCCACTTCTCGATGCTCTCCCTGTCGTAGGTGATTCCGGTCAACAAGGTGACTGGGTCCTTCATCAAGTCGAGGGAAATCGGGCACCGGAAGTGGTTGGGAATGACGATCTCCATCCCGGAATCGGAATCGGAGATCTGGGTATTGGTGTTACTGGGTCGTCGACTGGCTCTTCTTCTTCTCAAAGATAGAATCATTGTCGTTTTAATTTACAATCAAGTGCGTCGAAGACAAAAAGCTGGAAATGGAATCAGATTATGTGTTTCCGAATCTCTATGTTATGTTGGCCTGATGATGGGAATGAATCTCTCAAGGGTCTTTCCTCTATATATATATATATATGTTGTGATTTTATTTCATTTCATTTTTGGGTTGAATACGCGGGGCGGGTCAAAGCTAGGTAAAAAGGGAGGAAATGTTCAAAAATCAAAGAGGGCAGGTCTGGTAGGAGGAGGAGCAGGAGGAGGGGTTGGACTGTGGAGACCGTATTTGAACGTTGACCGTTTGAATATTTTTACTTACTAGATAGATAGGGTGTCTTTGTGTTTGTGTGAGACTGGGTCCAGCGTGTACGTGAATTAAATAATGAGGGGGGTCCAGCCAACAGGCAACAGCGTGCATGCCTGCCTGCCCGCCTGCCTGGCGTGGATGCATGGTCAATCCTCAATTGCTCTTACTTGCTCGTCTACTGTTACATCGAGAGTCGGTGATGTTGACACTTGTGCTTCTTCCTTTTTCTTTACTGTTCGGACTTTGGATACACGCTACCAATCAAACAATCCCACGTGGAATTTGACGTGTTATAAGTAAAATCTGGGGTTAATGGCACCATTAGTCCCCAACCTATGATCATTTTGGCATATTGGTCTTCAGCTTTTTTTTTTGTAGTATTTAAGTCCTAAACGTTTGTTTTTTTGGCACCATTGGTCTTTTTGGCATATTCTATCCAAGATTCCGTTAAAATTTATTTGAATGAGAAAAATTTTACACCATTGATCTCGAATTTTCAATTGTTTAACAATTCGGTCCATAATTTTTTTTTTGGGTATTCATATTTTTGATTAACAATAATGCATTTGTCAATCTTTCAGAAAATTAAACTTCAAAGACAGATATAAAACAAATAGTTCATTCAAAAAATAAATTCAAAAAAGAAAAAAAATTGTACTAATAAACCTTAGTTTATGTCAAAATATAGTAACTTTATGAATAAAAAATAATTATCTTACCATTTTTAAAAATAAAAAAATTTTGCATACAGTCATACATACTTTTACGCTAGTCAAATTTGACTGAAAATTTACTACATCTATTAAATATTTATGTAATTATGAATGGTTCTTCTAAAAAATTAATTAACTATTTGTAGCAAATAAGCCCGAAAAATTTTATAGTTTTCCATTAAATGTTAATTTCTTTATGTAATTGCATCTGTCAATCTTTCGAAAAATTAATTTTTTAGAATTTTAACTTTCTGAAAGATTGGCAGATGCAATATTATTAATCGGAAATATGAATACAAAAAAAAAATTATGGATCAAATTGTTAAACAATTGAAAATTCGAGATCAATGGTGTAAAATTTCTCTCATTCAAATAAATTTTAACGGAATCTTGGATGGAATATGCCAAAAGGACTAATGGTGCCAAAAAAACAAACGTTTAGGACTTAACTACCACAAAAAAAAAGGTTGAGGACCAATATGCTAAAATGATCATAGGTTGGGGACCAATGGTGCCATTAACCCTAAAATTTGTGTAATAGAGTTTAAGGTTGTATCGTTTGGGTAGGGCTCCATGTTTTCGTCCTGTGGTAAGGTTCATTCTAAGACCATTTGATTGGGATCAAACGGCTCAAAACACTAAAAGCCTAAAAATTTAAAATGTACCTCTTCGCATAGAATTCAGTGAACAGTAGTTCATTAGTTCTTTTTTGGTCCATTTAATGTAGTTAGGAGATGAACATCTTTTTACCAACTAGGATAGTTCCCTTGGTTTCAGACTCATAGAGTGTGTGTAACAGTGTAAGTGTGAGTGTACGAGAGTAGAGAGGTTTAAGCCTTGATAAAATCAAAAAATCACCCTTTTCTTTACCCACCCTCATTTACTAATCATTAAATAACAAAAATAACTTAAAAAATGAATTGACATAAATGTACATGATAATATTAAAGTATTGAATCTTCTTTCTGAACTTTCTTGTTTTTTCTTTCTTCACATACCTCTTTAAACACCAAATCATTTAAAAAAAAAAAATTAAGCTTTTAGGTAAGTAAAGCTTTTATAGTTCTACAAAAAAATATTATGAATTCCCAAGTCCAACTATTTCTCTTAAGAATTCGAAACAATAATTAAATAACTCTATTCTCTTTTTAATGTTGAAGAACCCTAAAAGATATTCAAAAGTCTTTTTACTTCTTTTTTTAAGTCTAACTCTCATTTCTAGTTCATAAGAACCTTAAAAAATACTCAAGAACTATAAAAAAATAATTCAAAAAACTCTATCTTTCTCTAGTTCTTAAAAATCCTAAAAAATTAATACAAGAATTCTATCTTTATAGGAGAAATATAAAATGATCAGTATTTCGAATCTCGAAATTTGTTTTTATTCTATCTTGATTTATAAGGTGAGTTTTTGTCATGTAAGAAAAATGTTAAAGAAGATCAAAACAAAGAATTAAGAAATTCTAAAACTAATGGGAAAAGAAAGTTCAATTGTTTTTTTTTTAATTAATGGCCAATTCCAAAATAAGAAAGATTAAGAAAGAGTGTTAAAAAAAATGCTTAATTTTTAAATTTTAAAAGGGGTCTACTAAGAAGAGAGTAGCTTTCCCTTGTACCGTCGAAGTTGAAAAAAAAAAATTAGTTGGCAGATAAGAGTGTTATGTTTTGTTTATTGGATTGAGATGTCTTGATATATTGCATGTGACGTTTTGTCACGTGGGAAAGCAAAGTGGGATATAAGAATGATTGGTTTGGATCCTTAACCCTGTGAGGGAGAGAAGGATGGCAAGGACTAAGGATGATTCATCGGTTATAAGGGAGGCCAAACAGGAAATTATTTTGGAATTTTCTTGAATCGTTTTTTTTTCTTTTTTTTTATAAGGATATTGAATTTTTAAAGTACTTAAGTTTGCATTCTTTTTTTTTTTCATGTTTTAATTGAAGTTTTTATTTGTTCCACTGTTGTTTCATACAAAAGCTTGAAGCTTCTTTCCCATAGCTGTAATGGTGGAATGTGGAAGATAAGAGTTTATTTTGATAACTACTACTTTTTTTAAATATTAATATGCTTAATGTAAATAAAAGAAAATTTCTTTGATATATTTATTTTTTTGAGGCTCTTTACAAAATATGCATAATTGTACAATGATTTCTATTTTGGTTATTTTATAATTTCATAGCAATTTAGATATATAGTTTACCAAATACTTTAATATAATTTTTCTAAATTATTTATGTTTCTTTTAAAATTTATTACTCTACCAAATGGCCCTAAGTGTGGCTAAAATCTAAGTAGTAAAAAGGAAAAAAAATTTTATACCCCCCTCAATCCGGCCAAAATTACATGAATCATCTCAACTTGGCTCTCGAACTATGAAAAATCTCAAATTTGTCCCTATACCTCTAAAATCATTAACTAGTCTGTCAAATTAAAGGAAACATATTTCGATGGGTTGAGATTTGATGAAGAACTAAACAAGGTTGAAATTGTCAATCAATTATGGGGAAAAATTTAGGGCTTTGGCTGAACGTTGCCCTTGTTAAATTTCTTCTTTTGCGGTTGATGATAATAGCAAATATTAAGCTGAAAAATTGCACAACGAAGGAGATGATGATAGTCCTATAAAGGTATGAAATTTCTTTAAAAGAAATAAAAGGGGATATGTGAATATTTGTGGAAAATATGCTGGTTTGAGTAATTTTTAAATTGGGTGTAATGACATAGGAATTAGGCTTGATTGATTTTCTGTTTTTTTTTTTTTTTTTAATGGATTATATTGATTTTGGCTAAGGCAAGGGATCTAATGGAAAAATTGGAGAGAGGGAGGAAGAAAGGGGATGGTCCTTGAGGCCAGAGATGAGTGTGAGTCACCAAAAGATAACAAAATAATCAATCTATAATTTTGAATAATTTTTTGGTTTATGCAAGACTCTCTGTTCTCTTATTTTCTTTCCATCTCTGTCTCTACATTCTTCCTTAGCCCAAAAGTGGTGTTCTTGTTCTAGTAGTATAAAGTTGGGAACCTCCTCAAAACTAGTAGGCTCTTTTTTTTTTTTTAAGTATATCTCTTGCCGAGAAAAATTGAATATAAATTCATTATTATGGTATATTTTTCTTGTTACAGGAACCAACACTCAAGTTTTATTTTCTCGGATTTCGGAAAAAGATGTCACCGCATTTTCTATTCTAATTAATAATTTTACAGGTTTACAGGGTAAAGTTGAAACTATTTTTATAGTTTCGGGGCAAGTTGAGACGATCTACAAAATTCAGGGGGAAATATTATAATAAAAAAAAAAAGAAAAACCTAGTAAAATTGAGAATTCAAATGCTAAGAAAGAAAAAAAGGATATAAGTGATACTATGGTAAAAGATCAGATCCCTAAGTGATATTTACTTTTTTTTTTTTTTCCTTCATCTGATATAGGCTAGGATCTAGTGCGGCAAGTTCATTTAACTATATATCTGGATCAAATGCTCACAAATTGGAGCCTCACCATAGGATCAAAACAATGGGTCCACAATAGCCTTTTGCTCGAATTTCTGTTGGATTTTGTTACATTTTACAGGGAGTGGCTACCATAAGGGCCCTGTTTCTTTCCTATGATAAGATCTGTGTCGTTAACCATGAGATCTATATTTAGTGGCTGCGATTATGCAAGTTGTATAAGATGTAAATTGTCCCAAACTAAATACGGTTACTAGGCCCTTTTCCAAATTTAAAAAAAAAAAAAAGAAATTTGATTCAATTGGTAAAATTCCGAACAAAATTAGTCCGGATTTCAATTTTTTTTTTTTGAAATTCCGGATTCATTTAGGAAAAAAAAAATCACTTTTGAAAATATTTAGGTAAACAACTTTTTTCTAATTAACCGGTCAAGTTACTTAAGGTAACCATAATAGTTATTTAAAGCAACTTGAATAATATATAGAAAAGATATCTGACATTTGTGGTCCCAGAAAACAAAGAGAACAAATTAGTTTTCTTTTTATCGAGTCCATAATAATAATAATAATAATAATTGATGTTTAACAATACATTAAAGTTCCTAATTTTTAAATTTTTTATTTTTATTTTTTTAGTATTATTTGAATCTTTCCTAAATATATATTTTAGCAAGGAAAGAATGAAATTTATGATTGAGGAAATATTGAAATTTGTAATATAATAGCTAAAATATAGACTATTGTTGATATTCAAACTACGAAAACAAAAAAATGAAGAAGAAAGAAAGAAATAAACTACTGTAAAAGGGGAAAATTTTGGGCCTTCCTAAAAATGCGCCTTAAGCAGAAGAACCAAGAAAAGAAAAAAAAAAATATATCCATCCTTTGAATGAGACGACCTCCCTCAATACCCTCCAAGTTTTAGACTAATATTTGAAGTGTTTTCTTTTTTTTTTAAAGAAATCTAGATCTAAAAATTCATGTGTTCTTTTTTTTTTTTTTTTTTGAGAGAAGTGTTTTAATTATCTTTATTTAATTTTTTTTGAAACTAATTATCTTTATTTAATTTGTAGTCAAGTTCATTAAAACAAATCACTAATAAGAATTATTATCCGTTAGTTGTCTGGAAACTAGCATATTCTTAGATGCCTAGACTCAGTAATTGGGCCAGATGTATGGAACAAGTTTGTGTATATATAGAGGAAATTAGGCGCAGTACGACATTAGAGCAAAAGTTTTGTTTTGTACGATGTACCGAAAGTAAGTTCTAGAAAAATACGGCCTAATTTATTTATAATACGGCCTGGTTTACAATCAAGCCCAACAACCGAAAAAAAAGGCAAAAAAAAGAAAAAAAGAGAGAAAGAAACTAAACTACACACGCATGTCAAGCCTGATGCAACAACTTTTTGTTTTTGCTTTTTTTAATTTTAATTTTTAATTATTTTAATTCGGATGCGTCTACAGTAGGGGCGCCCCTACGTAGGGTCCTGTCTATTCACCGTTGGATGGGAATCTGTATATAAATAGATTCTCCACAGATTCCCGTTATTCCCCACAGATTCCCATCTAACGATAATTAAGGCATGACCCTACGTAGGGACGCCCCTATCGTAGCCATCCCCTTTTAATTCTTGATTTTTTTTTTCTCACAACTAATTATTTTGTTTCTTTAGATACTGTTACCTTTTTTCTTTGGGCGCGTCTACAGTAGGGGCGCCCTACATAAGGCCCTGTCTATTCACCGTTGGATGAGAATCTGTATATAAATAGATTCTCCACAGATTCCCGTTATTCCCCACAGATTCTCATCCAACGATAATTAAGGCATGACCCGACGCCCCTACTGTAGCCATCCCTTTTTTCTTTTTGTTTTTTTTTTTCAAATTCTTATTTTTTTAATCTTCATATTGTTTCGTTGAACTTTTTTATTCCCTTAACATTCTTATTAATTTTTAATTCCTAAATATTTAAAAAAATTATAGCACAAAATTTAATTTTTTAAACTTTATTTTTTTCATTAAATTTTATGGAATAATTACTTCCATTTTCATTCTTATTAATTTTGTAGTTACTAAATATTTAAAAAAGAAAACTTAGAGCACAAAATTTAAGGAAATAAATTCTATTAATAACATCATATATAGGATTTTGAATGAATATCTGATGAGCATGATAAATAATATGATATTCAAGAGGGTTATTTTGGCACTTGAATTTTGATATATACTTTTTTATGAGTGAATATGCTTAGTTATCAATGGTAATTTTGAAATTATTGGAGTTAGAAGTAGTTTCATTAGATAATATCAGAAAAAATATGCGAAAAAATAGCAAATCACTTTAAGTATCTTACGAGATTACTTATGACAGTGTAGCTAGCCAAAGGATCTTATGCAATATGTATAGTTGGCTCTACATAATTAACGTGCCTATTAACTATTTAATTTCATAATACGTTCCACAAAAGGACTAAAATTGTACTCTAACTGTCCATGACTACTTTTGGAGTAATATTGCATGCTACAATAATTCTTTGCTAAATACCTCTTTATATAACATCATGAAAATATAATCATATATTCCTTAGTTCTTGCTGATTTCTCTATTATCATCAGTCAATATTCATATCTAAAGTCCAAAAAATTAAAAATCTCGGATAGGCTAATTTTTTTTTTGAAGAAATCTTGAATTTTTATTTTAAAAAATATCACTTTTATGAGTTCATTTAGAAAATACCATTTCAAAATTTATTTAGAAAATACCACTTCTCTTCAAAATTGGTATTTTTTCAAATATACTCATGGTTAGAGCTGCAAAAAAAGGGCGAAGAGGAAAAGCGAGCCAACTTGGCCAGACTTTAAAAGAGAGAGCCGAGCTCAACCCACAGCCCGCTTGGCCAAAAGGGTGGGGTCGGGCCGGGCCCTAAACTATCTTTTGATTAAAAAAAAATAATTATTTTTATTTTCTTTTTAGAAAAAGAGAAATGGGTCTAGCGCGCTCAAACATATGGCCCAGCTTGACTCGCTCGTAGGGCCAGATCAGGACTGAGCCATTATTTATAGAAATATAACCAAATTTTAGGCTCAATTTAAGTAAATATCCCTTTGTCAAATGTTATAGCAAAATGTCCGGTATATATGCTTATATATCAAGTATAAAACTTTATATATCAATTATAAAAAAATATATACCGAGTACATTTCAGCACAGTAACTAAAATTGGTAGATAAACATATCTACTAAGTGTAAAAATATATATACCTGGACATTTAGCTATAAAATTTTAAAAATAGACATCTACATAATCAAATTTAAAATATTGGTCATCCACCTAAATTTCTCGTTATCTTTTAGGGTACAGCGGAGTTGGCCCGCGGACCGTACATTTCTCTCCCTATTTGGTCCGGCCTATTTTTACAGTATGACTATTTACTTGAGATGGTACCAAGTAACTTATCATTACCTAAAGAACATTGTTAATTGGAAAGAAAAAAAAGTGGTGTTGTTCTAAATATTATCAACAATAGTAATTTTCTAAATAAATCTACAATTTTACAAAAAATTTTGAAAATTCGTGAATTTGCACTTTTGTTTTGAAATGTTAACATATAAAATTAAATTTCCTCATTTAGTTTTTCTTATCATACTATCAACCTTATTTGAAAAAGAAAATTTAAAGCGAAGCAAAAATTATTTTCTACGAACACAAAAAAAAAAAAAGAAAAGAAAAGAAAAGAAAAAGCGCACGACTCGTATCGGACAAGCATTAACGCGCTTTCCTTAAACAATATTCTCATTCTCACGTGTTGTGTCTACTATTTTTTCTGTTTTTTATTTTTTATTTTTTTGGGGCTAATATTCTCATTCTTCAATGTTTTGGATAGTAGAGGAGACCTTTCTCTCTGCTTTCCCCCTAAAAATACTCTTTATTAGCTTCTGCTTTTGCACATATGTAGCTTTTATTATATCTTTACAAGTCTTAGACAGCTTTGCGTCCTGACATACAATGCAAACGACCCTCTTTTCGGCTGGAAAAAGACTTAAATCATTGGAACCACAGGGATCTTTGGGGTCCTCCACGTTTAGTAACGAGTCCCTCAGAGACAGCATCCACAACTTTAGAAGGAGCCAAATCCAAAGGAACAGCACACATGCTATTCTACATTATTAAATGGTAATTGCTTAGCGACACTATGTACTTATTATACATTGAAATAAAACATCCATGCCCACGTAAAAGGTCCATTATTCATAATGATGCCACATGTTGATATAATTGTTACGCTACAATGCAAATTAGAATAGTTATTTTATCGTGGTAATCATGATCAGCAGTGAAAATAATTATGTTGGTAAGGGTGAATATTTCGTTTCTCTAGTGATGAATTCTTCTGTAATGCAACAATACTAATTAGACTAGTTACTTATTAATGCTTACTTTCCTGTATGAGATGAAAGCTCATCATATGATCGAATAAGTAATGATGGAAAAAGGAAAGTGTTGGTTGATTTCTAATATGCCAAAAGTATTAATATTCTTTATGCGAAAACAATAGAACACGTAATACATACTATTCATGAGAAAAATCAAAGCAAAGTGAATCTATGTGTGGTAAATACTTCACTAACCCTAAAAACGTTAGTTCGAGTTAAGCCTACATGGATATGGATCTATTTATAGGAACACATATGATATGAAAGATCAAATAAGAAAAGTGGTGATATGTCTAAAGCAATTCTTTCCAAATTATGGAATTTGCCAAGTGGAACTTGTACCTATCTTTCCATAATGCAAGTTAAAAGGGAAAAAGAAATCTGAAAGCCAACGAGGACTTACTATTTTGCCGAGGAAAGCTCTTCCCAATTCATTTCGAAAACATTTCAGAAAATTAAGTGATACAATATTCAAACTACAATCAAAGAAAATTGTCAGAGAGCTAATGTTGGATGAGAGTAAAACAGCGAGTAAACAGAAAAATGAGAAGCAAAAATAGAATGAACATGCCAAACCACCATTAACATAATTTACAACAACTTATCATCATCTTCCATCTGCAGACGTGAAAGACTCGGCAAATCCATATGGGCGTGTGGGAATGCTAGTTTGAGTATTGTCTAAGCTAGGAAGGAGTGATGAAGAAGATGAATCCAAGTGGCTCCGACCTTCATAAGCCTGCCACTTCTTCAGTGCTTGGGGTAATGACATTTCGAGATCAATGCCAAATATGTCCTCCGAGTTTTGCTCCGATGGTTTCCAAAGCTCGACAAGAGAAGATAACACATTCACAGCATGACCCATGTCAGGCCTTTGATATGGCTCCCTTGCACAGCAGTGTCCAGCTAACTCAGCAACGGTGCTGATACTGGTGAGCGTTTCCTCATTCAGGTCGATTGTTGGGTCAATTGCCTTGCGGAAAGATTCCTTGTTAATGTGCATTCTCCTGAACCATGTTACAAGGTGCATGCTTTCCTCTGGCTGAGTCTCATCAAGTGCTTTTCTGCCTGTGATTAGCTCCATCAAGATCACCCCAAAACTGAATACATCAACTTTTGTTGTCACTCGGCCAGTAACTGCAATTACACGGGTAGAAAATTTTACGTTAGAATGGTATGCTTTTATTGGATTCCAACTGATAACTTAAAAGGGTGATTAGACTTAAATTGCAACGTTCAAACAAAAGAAAGTTTGAACTGGTATTACAGCTAACTACTTGTAATGAAGATATTGTCAGTGGCGAATACTCAGGAACAAATCCTAGGAAAAAGTTTGACAATAGCATTGTTATTTTCCGAATGGCCAAAACTTCTGGCAGCCACTTATATGATGCATCAGTCAAGTACCTATTACTGTACCAATGTTCTTCCCTACTCTTAGTTCTACTGCTGGGCATATACGGCACTTAGACTCTAGTTTAATTAAAAAGAAAATAAAGTATCACTACTCAGATCTACTACTTTTTAAACGTGAGATATAAAAACATTAATTTTTTCGACTCCATGTAAGATTCAGTAAAAGCATTTAGTAGTAACAGATGTACATGAACAAAGTTTGCTTCTCCAATTGATCAAGTACCAGATAACAAAATGTAAATGATATGTTTCTTACATTTTTCTAATGATTTCTTTGCAAAGTAGATTTGTAGTGTATCTGAGCTTAAAGTCAAAACTATTATAGGAAAAACCAAATTATGAGCAACGAAACAATGTACCTGCATACTCTGGAGCCAAGTATCCAAAAGTTCCAGCAATTCTAGTTTCAATTGAACCTTTTCCTTCCGGGGCAAGCCGAACGAGACCAAAATCAGCAACCTTAGCCCTCATATCATCTCCAAGAAGAATGTTTGAAGGCTTCAAGTCTCTGTGGATAAAACTCTGATGAGCCAAACCATGGAGATACTCCACACCCCTCGCTACATCTAACGCAATGGTCAGTCTTTGCTTCCATTCGAGTGGCTTCAATCCTTCCTCTGGCCAGTTGAAGAGGTGCCTACTGAGTGTCCCTTGGGGCATGTATTCATAAACAAGAAGCCTCTCGAATCCATCCAAACAATACCCCAAAAGAGCAACTAGATGCCGGTGTCGAACCTTCGTCAAAACAGCAATCTCAGACTTAAATTCTGCTAGTCCCTTCCCCGCTATTACCCCAGACTCCATTCTCTTCACAGCGATTTTCGTTCCATCGTGCAGTTCGCCTTTATATACCGTCCCAAAACCTCCTTGCCCCAATATATTATCTAGACTAAAATTGTTTGTCACGTTCTTCAGCACTTGAATAGAAATGACCATGTTTCCTGCTTCAACCATTTGGATGTCACCACCAGCGTCACTGCTTGGAAGTGTATGTGTTTCGCTAACAGCACCAACGCTAACACTTGAGCCTGCAACGGTGATCTTCACACTCTCATTATCGGATCCAGAATGGCGAGGATGAATCACCATTGCATTTGGACTCTGCACTCTACTTAAACGCTTTTGTTTTGTTTTGTACAGACAGAAAACCAACAAACCAATCAAGAAAATCACAAACACACCACCGATCACAGAAAACACAATCACTCCAACTAAATTTGAAGATTTCTTGCCACGGCCAGAATCACCGCCATTTTCGGACCCAGCATTCGTAGCACTAGTCAAATTAGGAGATGTTCCCCCTGTAGATGAACTACTCTTATCCTTGCCTATATCAGGATTACCATTGGTATTAACAATTACATTACTCCTAAAAGAAGGGACCTTCCCATAAAGCTTATTGTTTGACAAATCAAGTTCCGTAAGTGCAGGCATAGTGGTAAGCTCCTCAGGAATAGTTCCAGTGAGATTGTTGTCAGCAAGAACAAGCCTTTTCAGCGACTTGAACAGAGCAAAGTCAGGAGAAATGGTTCCTGTAAGGCCCATCTTCTGAAAATTAATGACTGTAACATTGTCATTGTTACAAGTCACTCCCATCCAATCTGCACAAGGGTCATTCCCCTTCCAATTCTCCGCAAATCTTTGAGGGTAATCCATCGATTTCGCGATCGAGAGCAAAGTATTCACCCGGGAATCGCATTCCGCGGGACTTGGCAAACAAAAGCTATTCGAATCCTTAGACAAGTCTACTGAAACCCCACTTGGAAACACCGGAACTGGTCCTTGAAACAAGTTATTGGTCAAGTTTACCACCTTTAACGATTTCAAACTAAGTAATGACGAAGGAACAGGACCAGTAAACATGTTATCCCTCAAACTCAAACTCTCCAAATCTTTTAGACCCGAAAAGTCCGGTAATGGACCCGAAAAAGCATTGGAATGTAACCAAACCTCTTTCAAGAGAGTCATGTTTTGAATAACATCGATTTGTCCAGTAAGCTTACCAGTACTCTGCTGCCCATTAACCCAAAGAGACTGGATTTGCGACCCGGAAAAGCTTCCGGGCAACCCGCCTTCGAGGTTGTTGAAAGCCAAGTGAAGAAGGCTCAGGCCCGGAAACGCATCGTCGCCGAAAAAGTCCGGTATTCGACCCGAAATGTTAGCGGAATTGGCCGAGAAGTTCTGCAAAGCCGAGGCGTTTCGGAGCGTTTCGGGTATTTGCCACGCCGAAAATGGGTTGTTATCGATTTCGACTGACTGAAGCGAAGTCATTCCGGCGAAGAAATCAGCGGGAATGGAGCTGAACTGGTTGTTACTAAGCATCAGTACTTGTAATGAGCTTAACCCACTTAGAGTAGGAAGAGGACCCGAAATGTTGTTCCATTGAAGCTCCAAGCGTTCTAACTCAGTGAGTCTCTGCAGCTCAAGAGGAAGCGTACCTTGAAGGCTCTGGTGCCCGATTTGGATCCGGGTGACCCGTTTTTCAGGTGAGCAGAACACGCGGTTCCAGTTGCAAGGGTCCGGATCGGACCATCCGAGAGACTCAGACGGGTTGAGGCTCTTTTTGAGAGCTAACATAACAGAAGCATCATCATCGCCATTGTTGGAGCTGGTCCGAGAGAATGCAGTGCGGAAAAGCCCAAAAGAGACCAAAAGGTTGAAGAAGAAGAACCCAAGATGGGTTTTCTTCCTCATGTTTGAAAAACAGAGAAAATATATGATATGAAGGACCCCACAAAGTGTTGCAGAAAGAGTTTCTCAAGCTTTCTTGACTTATTGCATGAAGTTTGACTATGGAAGTCAGCAGAAGAAGAAGAAGAAGAGGAGGAGGAGGAAGAAGAAACAGGGTAGAGAAGAAATGAGAGAGAGAGAGGAGAGGAGAGAGTTGATGGGGTTTGGGCACAGTAATCGAGACATGCACATGGGTGTGGGTCCCACATAAAGCTTGGAAACGAAGGGTCAAGGCTGTCATAAGCATTGCATAACAATGCTAGAAAGGCTGGATTTTTTTTTTTTTTGAAAAGGAAAGGCTGGATCTTGATTCCTCTGAATATTTGTGAATTGTCCGCTGTCTATAGGATTAGGGGGCAACTTTGAGTCCATCATTATTACACACAATATTATTCGCTGCTAATATTTTGGTTTGGATAAATAGACATTAGATGGGACAAGCTGTTATATTTTCGATATTGGGAAATTGAGATGAAGAAAAAAAAGAGGAGTGAAAAAACTACATCATTTACCTTTTTTTTAAAAGGGATAATTGTAAAAAAATACTCTGAAATTTGGGTGTTCTGCAAATTAAATCATGAAGTTTGGACTCTGTAAAATAATACCCTGAGATTAAGAATTTCTGAAAATTAATACTCTGAACAGATTTTTTAACCAATTTTAAGAACAAAAAAATAATAATATCCTCCATTAAAACTAGATTAATTCATATTATTCATCTTAATTTTGAGGATATTATTGTATTTTATCAGTTAAAAATCAACACAGGATATTAATTTTCATAAATTCGTAATCTCAAGGTATTATTTTGCAGAATCCAAACTTCAGGGTTTAAATTGCATAACATCCAAATATGAGGGTATTTTTTTGCAGTTATCCCTTTTTAAAAACATGCACAAGTAAATATATAACTTTTTAAAAACATGCCAAAGTAAATATCCTTTTTGGTCATTTTTAGTTCTGTATATACTTTTTAAATATTAAGGCTTATTTGGAACCAGATTTTGAAAAGAAAAAAAAATTAAAAGGAAAAGAATAGGAAAAAAAAATAAGCAAGAAAAAATAAATAAATATTTTTTAGGAGGTCAAAGAAAATATGGTGGAAAAAAAAATGAATTTCCTTCTTTTTTTCTTCTTGAAGGAAAAAAAAAAATCTCTTTTGACTTCTCTTTTAATTTCCCCTCTCGCCCATTCTCACTCATAATTGACTCTTCCTTAGCTTTTAAAAGTGGTGTTTTTCTAAATTTATATCTGAGAATAATATTTTTGTAAATAAACTTTCTAAAAGTAGAAATTTTACAAGTGGCATTTTCCTAAATATTTTCTGAAAATGATGATATTTTTTTTAAAATTAACTTTTTAATACAACAGCTTAATACAATATATAATTATTGAAATAATGATAGTGGCCAAGCTAATTATAGGTTTACAAAATGCAAAATATGAATAATATAAGAAAAACGAAAACAAGAACGAAACATGAATAATACAACAGGGAGAACTTGAGCTCAATAGAAAGAAAAAAAACTGTACTGATTTTTTGATATTTCCTTACTCTAAATCACAATCATCCAATTACATGTATTCTAAAAAAAAGCTGGAAATTTTTTGTTTTTTTTGGGGGGTTTTTTTTTTTTACTATAAGAAAGTAGTAGCAAATTAACTATCATTATACTTCAAAAATATCGTTGCCGAACTCCATCTTCAACCAAATGCATCTTAACTCACCTGTGATAGCGAGAAATGCTTTAGCAGCCTTCTCATCTTTTGTAAGGATTCTATAAACTACCACTTTGGACTCCAAACTTAAATCATCAACTTTCTCAATCTATTAAATTATAAATTGCTCTATTTCAACATTCACTTTTTCAGCATTCACTTTCCTTGGCTTTTCTAAAGCTGCAGCCACTAAATTCCATCGTTCTCTAAGATTCTTCAACTTATCAGCCACATTATCATTCTCCTTTGTTTTCTTCTTCTTCAAATTTCTTTTGAATGTAGAAGTAGATGCAATACGAGAAGACTTTCCAAGCTTTTATTCTTCCCTGTTTTCATTTTTAACTTCATGCTCAGTTGAGTCAAAAAGATTCACATCCTCATACTCTATATTTGATTCCTCTGTAGGTTGATGGAGTTGCCTTTTTTTAGGACCAGCAGCAAGACTTCCAGTTGCTCGATCCTTTCCAACAAGTATGTCCATTTTCTCATAGTTTCTTATAGACTTGTAGTCGAAGTCTGGATGCTTTTGGATGGGCCTACAACTCAAACCAGAAAGAAACTGTATTAGACAACTTCAATCATTTGAATGAAACAATAAAATCATTGAATGAAGAGATGATCCAAGCAAACTGTGATGTGAACTTGTCACACTATCAAGATCAATTGACGAAGGGTGTGGACCATGCAAATGTGCTCCCAAGTACACAATATAAGGCTATAAATGTAAAATAATTTCAAGCTCATTATCTATAAAGTGTCACTTGAATGAAGAGAAGAGAAAAATAAGGCTGAACGAGATGCTTTTTATTCACTACAAGGTTGGTATGCAGAATACTTCTATCCACTATTTTTGGTTTGCTCATTTTGAGTACTGAATTGAAAATTTGGAGCTCTTCAGGTCATGCTGTATGTTTGACATAGAGGTTATAGCTAACAATATTGATGTTCTTTTTTTATTTACTTAGGTGTTTGTATCAAAATTTTATCGAGTGGAGAGTGATTACGTGGTAACAAATCGACCAATGGATCTTTCTGTAGTAACAAGGAAGCACACAGTAGCACAGAGCAACAGCAAGATATAGGAAGGGCTGGTATGAGAACTATATATAAAGACTAGCACGGACGGAGCCAATATAGGCTCAGGGGGGCCACCACCCTTATTTTTTTTGAAATTATATTTTTATCCTTAATTTTATTTTAAAATTTTAGTTTTGTCTTCTATTTGCCCCGTCTGAATTTTTATAATTGTAGTTTTTGCTCCTGTTTTATAAAAAAAACAAAACAATAATGCCCTTAATGAGACCCACTATTTTTTCTTTTAAATTTCTAAAATTTACTTTCTAAAATGTACTTATGTTATTTTGAAATATTATATTTTGCCTTCACTTTGGATAATTTTTCTTTTAACTCATTTTAAACACTCTTTTTAATTCTATATTGGTCTATGTTAACTAATGTGTTTCAAACTTAGCTAAAAAATTTTAGTGTATGCCCCCGTAAGAAAAGTTTCTGGCTTTGTCACTAAAGACTGGAATTTTGGAGGCAATACACCCACTATGAACAACAATTACAAACTATTAAGAAGAAAAGCGAAAACCCAAGACAATACTCTATTTTACACACACACACACATATACATATAGCAACAAATTTTCAAAACTATAATAACCAGAAACACAAATTATTATATTGCAGAAAATGCTAACACAAACATGTTTAGTTCTGCTAGTACTGCTGCTTTTGAATCACCAAGTTTTGGTGTAACAAGTCAAAATACTAAAAGCAAAAACAAGCGAAATAAAAAGCCCAAGAAAAACACAAAGAATTATTAAAATTTTTTAAAACTAAAAGTCGGGAATTTCTATTCCTGATCCTAAAACAGTACAAATTTGAAATTTCATGATTCATTAATCATTTTTATGTACTTGGGGATTCATAATTTTTTCCCCCAAAAAAGATGATAAAAA
Source organism: Trema orientale (assembly GCA_002914845.1). Lineage (NCBI taxonomy): Eukaryota > Viridiplantae > Streptophyta > Magnoliopsida > Rosales > Cannabaceae > Trema > Trema orientale. Next base: position 70,145 of record JXTC01000182.1, read on the forward strand.
AATAAACAATTGCTTATACTGAGAGACGCATGAATTTATCAATGTGCCTCAATGTAATTAGCCAAAAGAGGCCCAGAAAAGAGTGTTCCTATAGAAGAGAAAATTCTGTTGACCAGATATAATAGAACTCAACCCAATAAAACAAACAGGCTGTATACAGACTAGGCTGCCAATACATAAACTACTTAGAACAAGAAAACAAAAAGGAATGGTAACTCATGCACCATTGCCGCCATCAATAACAGAACAAGACTACAATTAAGGAACTTGATCGCAGACAAGTTGCCTTAAACAAAACCCAGAGATTCCAAAGGAGATTGGGAATCTATGATTACTGGAGGAATTGAGTATGCAAAATGCTGGCCTTAAAGGGTCAAATGTTTCTACTATGGTTCAATTTCATTATTTTTATTTATTTTTAATGCCATAAAAACAAAAACAAAAGAAATTGCTGGCCTGGCCTGGCCTAGATCATAAGATAGAGACAACCTCATTCTCTTTTCCTCAAAATTTCCTAAGGAAATAAACATACGAAGCCCAAAGCCATATAACAGTCATATATAGATTACATGTACTTCAGCTACTATATACAGATTACAACAACATAAACAGGTGAAGAAACAATGTGTAGCCCGGAAAAGAAAAAATCGAATTTATGCTTATTTTCTCGATCAAAAGAAGAATGATGGGAAATCTATTACTGATGTTATTATAACTCTTAGGACCTCCCAAATGAAATATATCTAAAGTTACAAATAGGAATATACTACTAATGGGACTTATCAATTGTCCAGACAAGAGATATATGAGTATGGCAGAGTGTTGAATTTGACTGAAGCATTTCTACAAACATGTAGACTCCATAGAAGTAAAATTTACACCAAGTGCTTTCCAAATTATTAACTATGAGCTCTTTCAAATATTTACTAATCACATTGTTAAATTAACACTCCATAATACATATTTACCAAAAAAAAAATAAATAAATACCTCAGATTCTGAGCCTTGGTTGTTTACACTCCCTGACCTAGCACCCTGTTCAAATCAAAGCTAACTTTGATGATGAAATAGAAACTCCAGAGTACCAAATATCTCTTTTTAGTTTAATGGTGATTAAATTAGAGTTTTGCCTAAATATTTCCCAGAAACCTGAAATAATACTTCAATGGATGATAAATTTACCTGATTTTGCTCATTTGAAAAAGCTGCTTTCATCAATGGTAGTACTTGTGGCCCTTTGTCGAGATTCAGAGACACAAAGCAATCTGTAGACGAATTTTTTCCCAGTGGATTGAATGACAGGCGCCATTGATGAGAGCTTGATGAGAAATTTCAAGGATGGGTAGATTACTGAAAATAGGGCTCGGTAGCTGGTCGTCGTTTATAGCCAGCGAGATTACTTGATGGTCGCATAGCTACGAACAAGAGCTGAGAGAGAAAAAGGTTGTTTGGGCTGAGCTTAGTCAATGGCTGCTCCAGTCTCCATGGTTGCAGGGAGACGAAGACGAAGAAGAGAGCGAGATTTTTCTTTTCTTGATTTTCTTTTTCCGCACAATATATTTGGGAAAATTAAAATCCTTATTTCTTTATTAAATTTTCCCTCCTATTTTTCTTAATTATTTTTCCCTCCCAATTTCTTGGTTCCAAACACAGACAAATGCAAATCCTTTGAAATTTTTTTTTTCTCCCTAAAATCTGGGTTCCAAATAGACGCTCAGGCTCCATTTCAAACTTGAATTTTTTGAAGAAAAGAAAAAAAATTTCAAGAAATTCTATTTTTTTTTTGTTTGAATTGAAACAAAAATCGATTGAAATTTTTTTTTTCGAAGAAAAACAAAAACTTATTTTGATGTTATTTTTTAATATATAAAATATTGACATATTAATTAATAAAACCAAAAGTATGAAAATAAAATTCTATAAATTTTTAAGAAAAACATTTTTTTTCTTTATTTTTCCGTGACTTTTTCCTTATAACTTTTTTTCCTTCAAAATCCGAATTCCAAACAAAATTTTAGTCAATACGAAATTCTACCAATCCTTAGAGTAAGATTGACCCAAAATAATTCGAAAAGCTCGAAATATAAATAAACATGAAACTAGTAATAAGCACAAAATTGGTAAAAATAAATAACACAAAAGTTTTTAATGTGGTTCAACTTAAAAACGGAGAGAAATTTAGGTGGACGACCAATATTTTAAATTTGATTAAGTAGATATCCACTTTTTAAATTTTATAGCTAAATGTCCAGGAATATATATTTTTACACTTGCTAGATAAACATATCTACCAATTTTAATTATTGTGCTAAAATGTACTAGATATATATTTTTTTATACTTGGTATATAAAGTTTTATACTTAGTATATAAGTATATATACCGGTCATTTTGCTATAATATTTGACAAAAGGACATTTACTTAAATTGAGCCAAAAATTTGATCATATTTCTATATGGCCCAAAAACGGAAGCATACCTATGTCCACAGTTATTTTATTAAGTATTTCTTCGAAGTTACAATTTCACTCATTTTTATTTAATTGATAATTATATTTCTTACCAAGTAAATCAATAACATACGATTGATATATTATTTATATCCCAATTTTTAGTGGTAAACAATTTAATGAGTGATTTTCTTTTTTCTATTCAGTGTAAATTTCTAATGTATCACTACGAATACCACCCAAATAATAATTTAATGTTATTTTTCAAGTTTGTCTACTGATTAATTATCAGGATTTTGATGTATCCAAGAATTCATCCAAAAATTCTGAGTTGGTGTTTATATATAAAGATAGTTTGCCGATAATATATTGAAGAAAAAAAAAAAAAAAAAGCCAAAGATGTTAAAAAAAAATGATCGAAGTGGTCAACCTCACAGTTGGGTGATACTAATAACCATAATACTATTCAATAGTTTGAAATTGAATGGAAGCCACAAATTCTCGATCTCATATGCTCATCCTCCAAATCGAGCAACTTCTCTTGCGAATTCAAGTTGAAACACCGAATTTCTCTTCCCAAATCAAACGATTCGAGCTCAATCTCTACCTCCATCGAGCTAGCAAGAACCAGTTTGTCGCAAGGAGAAAGATGTGCTTTGTCGGCGGCAACACAATTCCGGCCAAAACAGCCATACAGATGAGAGAGAGAGAACTTGGGAAGGAAAAGGAATAATGGGAAGGACAAAAATGGAATACAAAATTATTATTTTGAAAAAGGGGGCATGAATGCTAATTTAAGAAAAGGATAATTGTAAAAAAATACCCTCATGTTTAGATGTTCTGTAATTTAAAGTCTGAAGTTTAGATTCCGCAAAATAATACCTTAGGATTACGAATTTCTAAAAATTAATACCTGTGTTGATTTTTAACTGATAAAATACAATAATATCCTTAAAATTAAGATGAATAATATGGATTAATCTAGTTTTAATGGAGGATATTATTATTTTTTCGTTCCTAAAATTAGTAAAAAAATCTGTCCAGGGTATTAATTTTCAGAAATTCTTAATCTCATGGTATTATTTTGCAAAGTCCAAACTTCAAGGTTTAAATTGCAGAACACTCAAACTTTAGGGTATTTTTTTGTAGTTATCCCTTTAAGAAAAAAGGATATGGATTGATACAAGGTACCAAAAAAGGACACATGGTGTAGTTTTCTCTGATCTCAGTTAACTCCTCAGCCGCCGAATCCTCCTTAATAACAATAACAAAAACAACCTCATCCCACCAGCCACAAAAATATTGCTATAATTTTAAAAAATTGAAAACAAAAACAAAATTTTATTGAATTAACTTAAGTGTATCTATGCCCTAAAAAATGGGTTTAGGGAACTTTTACCTACCTTTTAGAATAAAATGAGGAAAATACCACCTAAAAGACGAGCATTATTTTTCTACAACCAAAAGGGATATTTTTCTGAAAATTGAGTGCTAAAAGATGCGGTGGCAAACTTATAAATACAGACTTTTAAATAGGGAAAAAAAGTAATGTTACCAAGTATGTTTTCCAAAAACCATTTGCAAATTTTCATTTATTTAAACAGAAAATAGAAAATAAAAGCGTATCTAAGTAAGCCTAATATGTCCAAAATAAATGTTTTTTTTTTTCAAAAAAATTGAAATGATTCAAAAGTAAACCGAAAATTTTATTGAATTAACTTAAGTATATCTATGCCCTAAAAAAATGGGTTTAGGAAACTTTTACCTACTTTTTGGAGTAAAATGACGAAAATACCACCTAAAAGATGAGTATTATTTTTGTACGACCAAAAGAGACATTTTTCTAAAAATTGAGTGCTAAAAGACGTGGTAGCAAACTTTAAAATATAGACTTTTTTACGATGTCAAATTGAGTTTTTTCAAGGGCTTAGATAATATAGAACATGGCTATGGTATTCATTATATGAATTTTACTATATTAGTATAAGCAAATACGAATACTAGAGTCAACTATTATCCATTAGATGAAAAATAATAACTTAAAGGTAAATATGTGCTATAGGGTTAGTATGGAAATTTCATCCCAATAGTACAACATTGCAATGGAGTTAAGTCTGCAAGTATGATGTATACTAATAAATTAGAACGAGCTAATTAATTTGGTAATAAGTATCACAAAAAATATTATGACACTTAACCTAAGAATGCATAATTGGGTTTATGATGGTGTGCCCCCAATACTAATGAATAAGACTAATCATAATTAAAAGTTAATTATAATAATGGGTATCTAGTTTATTGGAGTATAGACTATTAGGATCTATCTAATTCTTAACTATCTCAAATATAGCCTAATACCAATTTGTTGATTAGTTGAACTTAATAAGTCTAATAGGGTTAATAACTCTCTATAAACTTAAGAAAAAAGTTCTTTTTAAGTCTATCAGGTATTATTGCACACATAATACAAACACCATAGTGAAAAGAGAAAGAAGAGTGTCTTCTTGATCATCCATTCATCCCTATATTGGGAATCAAGGAGGTAATCATATATACCCGATCAATCAAAGAGGATCTAGAAAATATTTAGGAAGAATCGAAGATTGTGAAGCCCTTCTGAGTATTGATCTTAATCAAGAACCATGAATAAATTTATGCTAAATCACGATCCGAAAATGTATGTAAAGAAAAAGTTTAGATGATCGATTCTGTTGCATTCATCTTCATTACAAAACTATGGTTGTTTGAAATTGTTTTATGAAAAAGTATTTTTCAATATTCTTTAAATAATACCAGTAATCCTGCCTTACTAAGCATTTTGCTTATAGTTGCTTAATCTGTAGATAAAGAAAAGAATAAGAGATGGATCTGCGTGCTATATACATATAGCCCAATCTTCAGGAGATGGAAAAGTTTTTAATAGTGGCTCAAATTCTTGTTATTCTGGGAAGTTATTTTCTATGAATACATTGTAAATAACAACTTACCAATGTTTATATAGAAGTTTTTATTTAAAAAATAATAATCATATTTTTGAGTATTCAATTTACTAAAGTCTCATGTGCCATTAAGCTAAAAATGCGTTCTAAACTGGTGCCAACTCGGAGATGTTATTTTATCATTGTTATTTTTTATTCATAATAAATTGTTGGATTTGTCTTATTTGAATTAGTTTGTTTTAAATTTCTTTTAGTTAGTTTCCTAGTAGAGTTAGGATTCTTAATTGCTCCTCTATAAATATGTGTTTTTTTTTTTTTTTTGATACTTTAGTTACAAATTAGTGGGGAGGGAGGGGAGGAAGGTGTGGATCAAACCCCACACCTCTTGCTCTCTCTTTTTTTTCCCCCCAAATTCTATTTGAATAATTATAACACCTGTAGTTATATATACCAACATCATAAATTGAAACATTAACAACTTGTTTGTTAATCTTCAGTTTCTCGTTTTCTAGCAAAATATTTCTAGATAATGCATATTGCTAGAGAAGGCAACCAAACATAAGCAAAAAGCTAATATAATCTTCTGGTCTATTTTTCACCAAAGGATAAAAAATCTAAAAGCAGCTAAGCACAAGCAAAGAGAATATTCCCCCATTCGTAAATTGAATCCAAAAACGAGGACTCATCTGTACTAGTATAATTTTTTTTTTTTTGGGTGAGGGTAAGAACAAGACAAAACCCAAAAACAAAATTGGTGGACACAATTGGTTTTGGATAACGTGGCAACAATCCTCCAATAGCATGCATTTACATGTAAGCAAATATTAGAGAGGAACATTAGCCTAGCAAAAACTCTCCACTGCTCCTCTCTTCACACAGGGCCTTAAAATTATTTACATTATATCAAAGTTTGGTCCCAAAAAAAAAAAAAAAAAGGAAAAAACTTGTAATTCCCATTTTATCCTTGGGAGTTTTCCACAACAAAAATGGCAGTCTCGGCCGATTGCCGGATTTCCCTCTCGGCCGCTGGCCAGCTACGTGGCGCAACAGGATTGGCTGGTAGGAATTGGAGGCTTGTCAAATTTTGCAATGGAGAAGTAATGGGGATGAAGCTGAAGCAGACTCAGCTTCAGCAATCAATTGGTGGTGTTACTAAGACTGTTAGGCAACGTGTTTGCATGTCTCTCACTGCTGATGTAGCAGGCGAGGCCAAGGTGAGCTCATCACATAATAATATGTAAACATATATATATATATATTTGTTGAAAATGTATCATGTATATTTATCGGGTTTATGTAGTAGGTTAGAGTAGAACCACACCATAACATAATTTTGAATGTCAAACCATGTCAAAATGATATTCCTGAAAAAAGGAAAAAAAAAAAAAAGAAACTCTTGATAGGATTTATATAAAAATTTGACTAGTTCTAAAACAGTGGGACAAAATTATAGATTTGGTGCTATGGCAATGACTTAAGGCCCTATGATGCATACAGTTGAAGCTCTTTGGGAGTGAAAGAAACAAAGAGTTAAAATGGGTGGATGCTTAGCTGGAAGGTCCTTAATGATATACAAGTCCCAGGCATCGAGCAATATTTTAAAGGGATTTTAAAGTCAGAATTTTGTCAATTAATAATGTGAACAGTAGAAAGAAATAATGATTTGGGCCAATGATTTTATGGATGCCCTTGGGCAAAGTAGTAGCAAACCAGTGTTTGTTTGGGCTTGAGATTTGAGTGGACTCATGCCCATATGCAATACTCTACCCCACCAAATACAACTCGACAATGATCCCAGCATGTTGGTCGACCAATTAAACATACCTGACCCAACATGGACTTTGTCTTGCTTTAAGGAGTACCTAATGCTCAATGTGTGTAGCATTTTAAAACCGGGGCTGCACTTAGTCCTTCTTTACAAAAATAAAAAATACATAATAGCAGGTCCAGGAGTGTTGAGCTGAAGTGTCACCTAAGTTCCACCAATATGAACACTTTATAATCTTCCATGTTCAAATAATGTGCATTGTAACATAATGAGGATATTCATATTATTACTATGTGCAGCTGAGGGACTTAGAGATGGAAAAGCGAGACCCCCGCACAGCTGTGGCAATCATACTAGGAGGAGGAGCTGGTACTCGACTTTTCCCCCTCACAAAACGTCGTGCTAAACCTGCTGTAAGTCCTAGTGGTTCTACATTATATCTGTTCTTTTAATTTCAATCATAAAATCCCACAAGCTCTTTTGATTGGTTTTGAGTGGTATTTATTTTTATCATATTGCAGGTTCCCATTGGAGGATCATACAGACTGATTGATGTGCCAATGAGTAACTGCATTAACAGTGGAATCAACAAAGTTTATATCCTCACTCAGTTTAACTCAGCTTCACTCAACAGGCATCTTGCCCGAGCTTACAACTTCGGCAATGGAGTCACCTTTGGAGATGGCTATGTTGAGGTATGTATACACACACATACTTCATGTTCATATTATACATTAATAACATGCGTTTTCTCAAACCAGAAATTGAAGTTTACAAGAAGGAACACAATCAATTCTCCAAAAGTGAAAAAGGGTCTATTTGTGAAAAACTCACTTACTAGTATATATCTTTGGTATCTGGTCAGGCTCTAGCAGCCACTCAAACTCCAGGAGAGGCAGGTAAAAGGTGGTTCCAAGGTACAGCAGATGCTGTTAGGCAGTTCCATTGGCTATTTGAGGTATTCAAGCTCGAAACTATGTACCAAACTAGGACTCATAAGCCTTTCGGATTGCTTATCTATCGTACTTTGTTTGCTTTAGGATGCTAGGAGTAAGGAGATTGAGGATGTACTAATTCTATCTGGAGATCACTTATACAGAATGGATTATATGGACTTTGTTCAAGTAAGCTAGAATATTTAGTTTTGTTTCGCTCAAATACGTACATTATGTAAAGGCCGAATACGAAGTAAAATACTTCTCTTATTTTGCAGAATCATCGGCAGAGTGGAGCAGACATAACTATTTCTTGTCTGCCAATGGATGACAGGTAGGTTTTTTTATCACAATCAAAGTATCTCCACTTTTAAATTGTACTACTACCATTTCGTTCAAGATTCGAATCTTAATTGATTAGTTCTGGTTTCTGATAGGCATGAATACAGAGCAGAACAGTCTTCATAAATCCTAATTTGAAGCTTGCAGGTTTCTAAACTCGATTTTGTGCATCACTATTTTGAGATTTTGCCCTCTTTTCGTACAGCCGAGCTTCAGATTTTGGTCTAATGAAGATTGACAACAAAGGAAGAGTCCTCTCATTCAGTGAAAAGCCAAAAGGAGAAGACCTAAGGGCAATGGTAAAAATCAGAGTTATGATACTACTGGAACTTGAATTCGCGTATGAATTTAACTGCTTATGCTAATTTCAATAAGTTCTTTAGCAAGTAGATACAACCGTTTTGGGACTTTCAAAGGACGAGGCTGAAAAGAAACCATATATTGCTTCCATGGGAGTGTATGTCTTCAAGAAGGAGATACTACTGAACCTTCTAAGGTACTGAAAACCTGAACTTCTACTTTGAAAAGAGCTAAAAACCTCTCACTATTTAAGAGATCTATGCAATATCCACATCTAACATTGACCATAATAAAACTTAATGCAACACATATTGTTTGAAACAGATGGCGTTTTCCCACTGCGAATGATTTTGGATCAGAGATAATCCCTGCCTCAGCCAGAGAATTCTTCATAAAGGTCTGTTAAACCTCCTTTCAGCTCATGACATGTTCGATTCAAGCCATATTTTGTTTATAAACAACTATAAAAAGGGGTAAAAATCATAATTTGAATTCATGTTGAACGCATCTCACTTTGCATTTCAGCAAGTTATGATATTCATGTATAAATTTTGCCTTGCAGGCTTATCTATTTAATGATTATTGGGAAGATATAGGGACTATCAGATCCTTCTTTGAGGCAAACCTTGCCCTCACCGAGCATGTAAGTACCAAAGCCTCTATGACCACATCTACATAGAGGCTTTTATTTGGAAACGAACAAGATTTGCAGCCTTAAAAAACAGAATGCAAACATAAACAATGTCTTGTTTGTTGAACAACAGTCATAATCTTATTTTCACACTTCAAAAGTAAAGAAGAAAAGAAAATCAAGTTTCACAAGTGTGATCTTATGTTTTTTCTTTTCAGCCACCGAGGTTTAGTTTCTATGATGCAACAAAGCCGATGTATACTTCAAGAAGAAATTTGCCTCCATCGAAAATCGACAACAGCAAGGTTAGACCACTCTGTTTAAGCTTCATAAATTAGCTTTATGAGCTTAAGTTAGATAAGACGAAATACACCAAAAGTTGGTATAAACCATCTTTCAGAAGAACAATATAGGGAACAGACTTTAGCACCTTTCTTGGCAATGATCAAGCATCTAACCATTTGACTTTCAATTCATTCTAGTTTTTAACATTCTCTCCGGTTGTTTATGCAGATTATTGATTCAATCATATCTCATGGAAGTTTCTTAACTAATAGTCTCATAGAGCACAGTGTTGTCGGTATCAGATCTCGGATAAACTCTAATGTACACCTAAAGGTTTGTTCTATAAAAATCCACGAATACGTCGTGATTGGTGGTTTGGCAGAAATGAGAAACCAAAAAAAGAGAAATTTCCACCTAATATTTTAGGTAGTCTTGAGTAAAATCAGTGCCTTATTAAGGCCTTATTATCATGTACAATACACTAAAAAACTGAATAATGAGTAAACTCGTGCAGGACACCGTGATGCTTGGAGCTGATTTTTATGAAACAGATGTTGAAGTGGCTTCATTGTTGGCTGAGGGAAGAGTTCCTGTTGGAATAGGAGAAAATACAAAAATCAAGTACAAACTACTACTACTCTTCTTTTATTAGATTAAACTGGATAGTGATCTCTTGTTTATCACGATTATTTGTGGTACATTTCACAGAGAATGCATCATTGACAAAAACGCAAGAATTGGAAAGAATGTGATAATTGCAAACTCTGAGGTAATACCTTCAAAGCAATGAGATGAGAGTGAAACATTTAAAATCCTTACTGTTTTTTCGGTAAGTTATTGAATGTTTGTCATGTTTGCAGGGTGTCCAAGAAGCTGATAGATCATCAGAAGGGTTTTACATCCGTTCCGGCGTGACCATCATACTGAAGAATTCAGTAATCCAAGACGGAACGGTGATCTAAGTTCTAATACATTTCTATCCATCCTTTAATCCTCTTCTTCTTTTTCCTTTTTGGGGTATATTAGGATTGGAAAAGCGAGAAAATAAGGAAATACAGAGTTACTAAGTTCAGTAAATCAAGGCATCCTTACCATGTCAATGGGATGTGCAAAAATGCTTATTCTTTTGTAAAATACTGCGGAAATATGTAACTTCCAAGTCCATTTGGAGTGGAAAAAAAAAAAAAAAACCATATCTATTCCAAAATAATCCATTTTTGCATGAACTCCATACAGTTAGCTCTTCACAGTTAAAAATCAACTTATATTTATTCTAGTATCTTAGCAAAAAAAACTTATCCTTCAATGTTATAATGTTAATAACAAGACATTTCTCATCTAAAAATGGTTTTCTTCCTGCTCAGTCTAAACATGAGTAGTTTCCGAAATGGATTAGAGTGTATGTAATGCATACAGAGAAACTGAATGGAACTTACAGACAAAGATGCTGTGCTAGTAAATTGAAGGATATCCGAACCACCATTACAGGAAGCCATCGAAAACTTCTCCTAATTGAGTAGTCCAGAGAATGAGGTCAGACTACCCATTACCCATTTCAAGAGAATAAGATCTCAATCAATAAAAAACGCAAAAAATTTAGACTAAGCTTGGACAGGGGCCGCGCGAACGCAGGCCCCCGCTACCACAAATTATGACGTTGGCTCTCCCACTCGGGGAGACCATAGGCGGGCACCCCTCCGAAGTGCAATGGAGGTCACCAACCTAGGCCATGGGCCTGCTCGATCGCCCATTGACCCCGTCCAGGTAAGTATGTTACTCATTGCTAGTAAACACCATTTTATAGCCCATTTTGCATCCTCATACTTCCACCCTCGGCCGATGTGGGACTAATTCCGAAACTCAAAAATACAAAGCTCACTTTTATGGAGATTTTAACCCTTTGTCCTTAAAACTGTTGTACAACCAATTAAGCTCACTTTGCTGGAGATTTTATCCCTTTGTTCGTGAATTTATTTCATTTTTCTTTTCTATGAATTCAAATTTCAGTGTTCGCCGTTCAATTGAGAATTGATAAAAAGGGGGAAATATAGGTCCTTCACTTCAAGTTCGGTAGCTTAATTTGGTTCAACTCTGAGTTTATACATGTTTAGATGCTTGGGGTATTTGGAAAATGATTATGGTATGTCCAAGTATTTTTGGAGAATTCAATTATGCTTATTGGCAACACTCGCTTACAAAAACAAGTCATAATTTTCGCTGATATTTGGCACGACATACTAACATAACTTAGATATAGTACACAGATTTTGAGCTCATCATACACATTATTTTCTATTGCAACTCCAACAGCTGAAAGAAACCTTTTAGTCAAATACCGCTTACTTATACATATATATTTCAAAACTTAGAAAAGGTTAATTTTAGTTTCTCAAATTTCAAGGTAAATCATCGGATATATAATGAGGGATACATTAGATATGTGGAGCCTGATTGTATTGTGATTGTACTGAGGAAGAATCCCATAAAAATTTTACTAGTAAAGGGTATTTTTGAGACTTTACGCATGTATTTTGATTGCCTAGTTTTCTTAGTTTTTTCCATAGTGTCTGTTCGTTGGCTTAAAGCTTTTTCCCAACGATTTGGATACAAGACAAGATCGTGTTTTATAAAATTAAAAAGAAAACAATAAGCTGTCGATGGAGTCATATATCATAGTACTGAAAAAATTATGGTTTAATCACTTAAATTATATGACATTTTTTAATAATGACATAAGCTCTCCTGAACAGACCGACCAAACTACTTTAAATAAAAAAAAAAAAAATGAAACTCATCTGTTATTATCACATTAAAGCGGTTGAGCGCAATTGATCAGTTTTGTCGTAGCTAGTTAGAATTGGAAAATACTAATTGGTCTCCAACTAAGCTGCTTATGTGGCTCATATTGGGCAGCGTTATTTATAACCACATCCACAAGTACTTATTTGGCAGCTATATCCTAGTATTGCGGTTTAAATCTATAAATAGTTCCAAGTGAGGTTTGCCATTTCATCTAGTGGCTTTCCCACTAGATTAATACAGCTGGATGAGCCCATATTAAGTAGGTTTGAATGAGCTTTGTTGCTAATAAGACATTGTGCTTATACCATCGATGTTATAATATGGCATTATATTATTGTATGAAAAAAAGAGGGGAAAGTGTTTAGACAGATGACATTGTTTTAATCGGAGTTTCCTTTTATTTCAATAGCAAAGTCTTAGTTTTATGGTTTTTTTCTGCTTTAGTCTGACTACGTGGCTATTATATTGCAAGGTGCGAGATTTTTATTAGGTCCACTAGTTACCTTAATGTCTTTGGATCATGCTTACATCCCACTATGGGTTAACACAGTGGAACGTACTACATTGTTAATCAATTCACAACAAAATGGAGAAAGAAAATTACAAAATAAAACAAAAAACTTCCGCCACTAGTTTTCATGACCCTTCAATAACCTGTAATGGTAGTCCACGTACGTATATATGTGTGGTGCAATAAGGGGAGTATAGGAGGCCTTAAAAAAAAAAAAACAAAAACTGGACCACCAGGTGAAAGTGGGCGAGAAAACTTATTAATAATTCAAATAGTCAAGAATTGATGAATTGATGAATTGATAAAAAAAAAAAAAAGGACACCAATCAACCCAGAACAAATCTCTAGGAATGGAAAAGGCAAGTTAATTTATGGGTCCTAATATTCCCACATCACGGAACAAAGTAATAAGAATCACAATTAGCAAAAGATAACAAATTTCTAATATCAGAAAATAAGAGGTATCTGCTAAGGCCTCTAAGATTTTAGTCCTAAACAACACGTAAAGCATTACATTCTACTTGATTCACCAACAAATTCTCTATATTTATAAAGAAGAACCTTCCACGAATAGTGGGTAGTTTACTATTGTCGACAAAGATAGTATCGCGAATCTTCTTAACAAAACTAGCAAGCACCCCACCATCTCCATCAAGAAACACCCCTCATATACCGACTCAACCCTCTCCATGTTGAATTGAAGCATCGATATTCATCTTGACGCAACCCGTGTTCGGAGGCGCCTATCTAATAAAAGGGAAGTACGAAGCATTCGAATAGTAATTTGGATTACGATACGATGACACGACACGATTTTTTTGCGAGTTATGGTCGAAGTAAGAGGGTGCAGATCGAAATTGGATTAATCCGCTTGACACGGCGGAAAAATGAAAAAAAAAAAGAAAAAGAAAAAAAAGTTCGAATCAAGCGGAACTTGACCCGCCAATAAAAAAATATAAATAGTTACAACTATAAAAATATTTTTAATTTTCTTTTTTTTTTTGTCACTATCATTATAGATATATTTATGTATGTGCTTAAGATTATAAATTATTAGTTATATTTTCAAATTGGTCCTAATTTATTTCTTTCGAGATGAGACAACAATAGCTTAAAAAGGAGAAAAATAGAAAAATATGGGTCACAAACAGATTGGCGGGTCAAAAACGGGTTATAGATTAAGTATTGTTTATCTAAACAGGTTGAGAAGATCGGGCTCGAGTCAACCCATTTTAAGTACGGGTTGGGTTAGTATTGGTATTTTTCTGACTCGGCGTGTCACAGCTCGAGTTGATATATTTTAAGTATATATTAGACTTCAATCCAATTTACCAACACAAATTGCCACGCGGTCACCTTCCTTTTTGTCCCCTGTTGAAACTCCGAAAGAAGATCAATAGTTAACTCCGAAATTAAAGAGACCTCCTAGCCATAGCACGAACCACCCTATTTCGATTGGACCAGAGAGTCCAAAGCACCATTGTTAACCTTTCAAATCTCTCTTTCTGATCAGGTTGTCATTGTCATATGAGGAAACAAGCCACGAAAAGAGAAAATAAAAAATTAATTAAATTAGAATTGAAGATAAAAAAATACTCGATAAAATAAAAATAAAAAATACAATAAAAATTATTAGAATTATGATAATTAATAAAAAATACTCGATAGAATTGAAGTTTTAAATTAGAAAAATTAATTAAATTGCTAGAACAAAGAGAAAATAAAAGAAAATATTATGATAACTACAATCTTTAACTGCCACCGTTTTTTTTTTCTCCCCCCTAATATATATCTTGTGATATCTATTTGATTCTGTGGGCCTTCGAGTTCGAGTTTTTGGGTAGAAATCGCCCATGGATTCTCAATTCTTGGTGGCTCTCCCACTCTCACTCATAGATGGACTCAATACTTCCATTGATCAGTCCATAAAGATTTTATTTTTTCTACTTCATATGCCCATTAAACTGTAAGGTTCGAATCAAGTAAATTGTTTAATTGTGTAGTTTTTCTGATCTTGTTTATTCAATTTTGGATATGGTCACCTGCTGTTAGTATTTATTCTGATCAGGTTCTTGATGCGAACTTGCTTTTCTTGTAGTAAAGTCTGTGTTGCGATTATACTGAGGTGATCTATTTATCATATGTAAGTTTGAGATTTTTCAGTTCTAAATTTAATTTTAGAGAAGACCTCATAAAATGACCTACTATTTCAGCTATTTTTCACAAAATCGTGTAATTTGCAGCAAAAGCTGCCAATGTTTAGTGCCTTTGGCATTTAGGTCTCCAACGTTTTATTCTTGGTATTTAATGTTAGGAAATTCTATTTCCTATATTGGCCACATATAAATAATTATATTGGGCTGGTATTTAATGTTAGGAAATTCTATTTCCTATATTGGCCACATATAAATAATTATATTGGGTTATATTATTCTTAAGCAGACCCAATAAGTGATTTAATTAAGGCGTCGGAATATATGAATACCAATGTGGATACCCTGTTAGTCACCCATGTGGATACCCTGTTAGTCACCCAGTTAGATTTGATGGATACTCAACAAGAACTATTTAAAGAACCTATTAGGGTTATGATCCCTGCAGCCAAATATCACGTATGCTCAATTCTGTAACCCACCATTAGTTACATAAAACTCCATCTGAGTGACATTAGACTTTAGACTATAGAAGATCAAAACTCACGAGACATCATCTCTTGTTTATGCTTCCGCCTTCGGTCTCTCCATCTCTAATCCTCTACAGATTAGCCATGAATTCAGTATATTCAACAAATCCTAACATATCAATTTAGTATATATGATTTAAGGTTTCTATTTGGTTTATTTAGAATCCTAATATCATCCAACATTTAAATCCCAAACCTCTTAGATGAGTTGCAATCGTTATTCTTTGTGCTAAATCCGTCCAATTTTCCGTAAAATAGCACGTTATGTAGTCGATCAAAAAAAAATTAAAGATAAAAAATCTGTTTCTTTTCTTTCTTCTCCGAACTGGTTTGCAATGGGGGCCTGGAAAGGACGAAGGGAAACAGTGTAATGGAGATCTACTATGCAGTAGAGAATAGAGGTGAAAAGAATGGTCTTGAGTTGGATGAGTGGGAAGAATTATGACCACCCAGGTGTTGATGTTCTTGGCGACTAGTGTCAATTCGTTATTATATATTATATATATACATATATATATACGCGATATCTGTTCAAGTCAAATTATACGAATCATTCCGCCATTTCCACAACTTCAAACTAAGAGGAAGTTAGTTTAACCAAAGAAATGAAATTTTAAGGGGAAAAAAAAAGAGGAAAACAAGAAAGAAGAGGAAAGAAACCGACTTAAAACTATGATTAAAGGAAAAACTAACAAGGAGATTGATATACAAATAATGAAAATGGCCTTATACTAGCCACCCGTTGGTAGATTTCAGCTGGACTTGGGTATTTTTGCCGAATTTTGCTTGGGCTTGAGAGCTATCCATTGTAGAAGATAGTTGGTGAATGTAAAAGATCTGTTTTTAGGCATCTCCAACTCAAAATTCTATTTTAGAGCAATCAAAACTATAAAATGGAGCAACATTATTCTATATTTTTTTTCCTGTCTCCAACTCATTACTCCAAATACTACACCGAAAAGAATATTCACTACACTAAAAAAGAATATTCTCCATTTTTTTACTCAAATCACTTTTTTATCCTTAGAATATATATAGAAATCAATTTTTATATGAGGGTATATTTGGTAATTTGCCAAAAAACGACAAGAAAAAAAAAAAGCACAGAGAGAGCGCTATTACTACAGTGCCGCGCCATTAATGGCGTGGCACTGTAGCATTTCTCTATTTTGGTGCATAATTTACCGTTCAGTTGGAGTGGATTTAGTGCGTTATTTTGGCCAAAAGTAACATTTTGCTACACGATTGGAGATGACCTTAGGCAAAGCATATCGATGGAGACTTTTGTCTGGATTAATTTTTTGTTAATATATTTGCTTAATTTGTGGTCTTTTTGGAAGTGATATAATATGAAATAGCTTTAAGAATTATTCTGTGAGATATTCCTGTCGTGTGATTTCGAATTTCATTCCAAAACTAAAAGTAAACAGATTTGTAGCACAAATAAGCTTATTTTGGGATAGTTTTTCAAATTCCATTATGGAAAGGAAAGAGATCTACATTACTGATTACCTCTCCAAAATGATCCACATGGAGAGCACGTGGCTATTTAACGGATAATTGGACGGATTTAGTATAAGGACTAACAACTGCAACTCTTTTAAGAGGTTTGGGATTTAAATGCCAAAAATAAAATATTAGGGACCTAAATGCCACAGGTGCTAAATGTTAAAGATTTTTGCTGCAAATTACTTACACAAAATCCCTTGTGTTTTAGGAAATATGAGAAAACCTATTATTTTTTATTTTTTTTTTTACAAAAAGTCTAGTAATTTGACCTTTTTTTGTATGTGAAATCTGACCTTCTCAAGTAAACTAAATTGTGAAAATTAATAATAAATAGACAAAATTAACCTTAATAGATTGTAGATTTAGATTTGTATAACACTTTTTACTTTGGGTACAGATATAGTTGTTTATGGGTGGGTGCCTCGTGCTAGCAATGTGGCTAGCACGTGCCAAGTCTACTGAGGTTAATGGTTACCATATTTGGGCACAAGTAATGTGGGCGAGTGCCTCGTGCTAGCAAGGTGGCTAGCACGTGCCAAGTCTACTGAGGTTAACAGTTACCATACTTAGGCACAAGTGATGTGGGCGGGTGCCTCGTGCTAGCTACCTTGCTAGCACGTGCCAAGTCTACTGAGGTTAACAGTTACCATACTTAAGCACAAGTGATGTGGGCGGGTGCCTCGTGCTAGCAAGGTAGCTAGCACGTGCCAAGTCTACCGAGGTTAACGGTTACCATACTTGGGCACAAGTGATGTGGGCGGGTGCCTCGTGCTAGCAAGGTAGCTAGCACGTGCCAAATCTACTGAGGTTAACGGTTAACATACTTGGGCGCAAGCGATGTGGGCGAGTGTCTCCTGCTATCACGGTTGCTAGCACGTGCCAAGTCTACTAAGGTTAACAGTTACTATATTTGGGCACAAGTGATGTGGGCGGGTGCCTCGTGCTAGCAAGATAACTAGCACACGCCAAGTCTACTGAGGTTAACAGTTACCATATTTGGGCACAAGTGATATGGGCGGGCGCTTCGTGCTAGCTACCTCGCTAATACGTGCCAAGTCTACTGAAGTTAACGGTTACCGTAAATCGTAAGCTACTTTGATATGACGGGTAATGCAACAACTATATGGCTTATGTTATCACTTATGAGGTCATTTGAAAATTCAAAATATTTTTTAGAAACTAGTATAGACAATTCTTAAATTTATTTTAATTCTAAATATATATCATTCACTAAGGGTTATTTTGTTATTTTCTATCAATATCTTTATTTTGATGATACGAGGAGATTAAATTTCACAAATAATCGGATAAAGAATCAAATTTGAAGTGGTTGTCCCATATTTCTTAGAACACAATTTCATAAGAAATTAGAATTTTTTTAAGTCAATATGGTGTTCATTGACACTACTCTATATTAAGTAGCCTTCATTGTGGATAATTTTATCTTCTCATGTCTCTTTTCCCTAGATTAGACAACATTGAAGCGCCAATTTGATAGGTAGATCAAATCCAAGGTCTTTTATAACAAAAAAAAATGTAATCATAAGGATTTTTCTGATATTTCTAGGTATACAAAGGTTTTTTGTCAAAATTGGTTCAAAATAAAGGGGTTTTTATTTTTAATTGAAAAGTGTTAAATGCACTTTCTTTCTCACTCTTTTTTACACTCCATTATCCAGTTTAATATATTAATAATGCAATAAATTATAATGGAATTCACGTGTTAAGCAGTACAACTAAGAGAGTGCAGCTAGTATTTTTTTTTTTTTTAATAAAAATTTCTCAAAAAAGAATAGGAACCAATATACAAAAGGCTATAATATAGAAACACCAACAGTGCAAAAGAGTCAATTAACTTTGATTACACTTTATTACGAATACTTATCAACCTAAACTAATCACAATTTTTGCAAACTTCGATCTTTTGTAACATGTTGACACTGAAAATTGGTGCAACAACAAGATAATAAAAATTGGATGAAACGCACTAAAGTATTTGGCCTACGTCTAGTATAGTCTCTAATATTCTCTGTATAATCTGATTACAAGAAGTTCGGGTCCCTTTTTTTTGACATATTTCCTGTCACGACCCAAACCCCGGGCCAGTGACAGAAGGGGAATTTCACAAGTGGAAATTCATAATTTGCTTTAAAAAATTTTAGAAACTTCAATTTTTCAGAAAAACGACAGCTGGTTTAAAAACGACAGCTTCTGTAAAAGTTTATAAAAATAGTTCAAATTGTAAATTCCCACAGTTTGTGATCACCACTAGACATAGACTATTAATAATAGTAATAAAATATAAATATGCATCACCATTGTCATCACACGTAGGCATAATAGAGAATACAGACTAAATCCAAAGTATGAGCCTTAAATGTTATTACAATTCCAAATTGAGTTGTTAAGTAGTTACCAACTATTAAACTAGAACAATCTTTCAGTCCTAGTCACTCCACTCCGGAGTTGCTCAAGTCACACTGTACACCACCTGAGAGGGGAAAGATAAGGGGGTGAGCATTCACATGCTCAGTAGGAATTCAATTACCTTTTTAGTATAAATGCAACTTTTGAAACCTGCATAGTTAGTACCTTTCCAAAATCTAGTTATAAAATAAGTTTACAAATATTCAAGTACAATCACATATTCAAAATCAAAACCAAAACCAAAGTCACCATATTCATAATCATGTTGTACATATCATAAATCAACCAAGTACAAGTAAATCTATGAGCTCCCATCCTCTCATCACAGTCCTGTAATACCTCTTGAACAGAGGTACCCAGCATCCTGACACTACCTGGAGGTGTGTCAGTAAAATCTGCGCAGGGTCCTAGGTCTCTCACCTAGCGCTGTAGCAACTCGCCAGCGATCTAAATACTATGATGCTAAAATAGAACTCAAGTGTGTGATTCTATGGTAGGTACAACATATCATAGAGTGTGTAATAACCATGCATCAAGTATATCAAGAAATCATGCTTAAAAACTCATTTGGTATTATTCTAGGATTTACAGAAAATTGGGCAGCATAACGGTTGTATTTTCCCAAAATCAAAATTTTAAACCTGCATAAAAATCATACAAACCAATCCCAGAACAATCCAATATATCTCAACAATTCATAAGTCCATCAAATATCCATTCAAATCATTAAAATACTTGGGAATCGATAATTTCAAGAAATAGGTCATAATGTATAATTTAAGACAAAATAAGTTGAAAACTTGGTAATTGAACCCCTACCTCACCGGAATAGCGATTCTACGCTATTGAGTCCTCAAAGTGTCGTTGACGATCGCCCGGAGGGTCGGGAACCAATTCCGAGCCCTCGATCGTCTTCTTGCGAAAATCTAACTTCTCACTGGAGTCTTAATTCCGCAAACAGACTTCTTCGTTGAATTCCTAGCACCCAAAATAGCTAGGTTAGACATATAACTTGCCAAATTCGGGTCCGGGTCTACACCGGACTGGTGGCACGCAAATCGAGACAAAATGTCGACCATCCAATCGCGATTTTTGTGCCGATCACCAAACAACATAATATATATATCAAACTTCTCCATTTTCTGAGTACATTCCAAATATGAGATCGAAAACACAATCTAACGGCCGGATTGACAAATTTAAATATAAAACTAAAAATAGCTCAAAATTAACAAAAATAGTAAATTTTGATCCGGATAATATTGAGTCAAGATATATATACCATGTCGAAGATCGTGAGGAGACGAGTTGAACGAGACTAGTTTCACGGCGAAAGGACGCCAGAATCGTCGCTGGTGGCCGAAAATCCGAAAATGCTTCAAAATGCCATTAATGGCTTTTTCCCGCGAACGGACGATCGGCGGCAGCAGGCGACAACCGGCGGAGCTCCGTGGCGGCCTGGTGAGTTGACGCCGGGCAGAGGGCAGGCCGGACGGTGGCCGAAGGTGGTTGATGCGGCTGCTCTTCCTTCCGTCGGCCGAGAGAGAGAAACGAGAGAGAAGAAGAAGAAGAAGAAGAAGAAGAAGAAAAAGAAAAAAAAAAAAAACGGGTTTGCTTAAATTTTTTTTTTTTCAAATCTAGTCAAAAGACCATTATAACCCTTAGAAAACTAGGTTTTTACATTTCCCTCCATTTAAAGGCTGAGAGGGCTTGGTATACACTTGGTAAAAATAATTCAAATTCAAATTATATTAATGGCAAAATCAAGGAAATCTTAGTATTCATAGAGATATGGTGTTAATTATCAAAACTGGCACAATTATCTCGAAAATCTTGATGAACGGCTGTCATGATCATTTAGCAGGTCGTGTGCTCGTTATTTCTGGAGCTCAAATATAGTCCGAAGTAGTCTGGATCAGGTCGGATGAGTCACCTCCGAATAAGCTGCATCCTTTGATCGAGCAAGTGAAATTCGTGTACAACATAACATATATATATTATACAAGTAGATTTCATAACGTTGAATAATTGAAGTGTGATACTTGCTATATCACTATGTACGTTCATTATTAGTTGGGATAGTATCACTTTTATACATTGTATTTTCATACTTTGTTCAATTTATACATTGTATTTTGGTTATTATCAATATTGACCCTTAGATTTAAAATCTGTTATAAATTTATATCCTGACACCAATTTAGAGCAGTTAATTTACCAAGATAATTTAATAAACTTATTCTCATATCAGTTTTTATACAGTTTATTTTTAATTTTTTAAACAGCATATTGGTAAATTAATTACTTTAAATTTGTGTCAGGGTATAAATTTGTAACAGATTTCAAATTCATAGAGTCAATGTTGATAATAATTAAAATACAAGGTATAATTTGAATAAAGTGTTAAAATACAAGGTATAAAAATGATAATATCCCTTATTAGTTTCATTTCAAGGTTAAATTCGTCTCATTGAGACATGTCCAAGGTTTTTTTTTCGTATTTCTAAAAAAATAAAGAAGAAAAGAAAAAAAAAAAAAAAGGCTATAGCATCCGGCATGGTTACTACTAGACGGTACAATTAAGGAGAATGAATAAAATCGTAGTGGATCTTCTTTGGAATTTGTAATTAATTAACAATCACTTATTAGATAATTAGGTGGACACATAAATTTTCTTTTCCGGTATATGTTTGATCTGTGTCTAAAGCTATGTTTGGTAGAGATGAAAGAAAATAATAGGGAAAGAAAATGTATAGAATGGAAAGGAAAATATTTTTCTATCATAGTTTTTTGGTATATAGGAAAGAAAGAAAGTTAGTTTAATTTAAAATGACTATTTTAACCCTTTATAATTATTATTAAAGTTGAGTTTTTGGTATAGTTGTTTCCTGAATTTTTCGTGGATTGGTAATGTGGCCCTCATAGTTATTTGATGCGTAAGGAAGAAATAAAGTTAGTTTAATTTAAAGGTTGCTAATCCAGTAGATATATATATATTTTTTTTTACTTATGTGTAGGTATTTTTTTTTATCCATTGGATCATCATCTAATAGTGATCTAACGGCTATAATGAGGTGCATGAAAAGACGTGTATCATTAATGCTATTTCTCTCTCTTACTTTTTACTATAAAAAATGTGCATAATAAATTTTTATTGGCCAAATTGATACCTATGCATAACTTAAAAAAAATACCTACTAGATTGATACCCTAATTTAAAATGACTATTTTAACCCTTTATAATTATTATTTAAAGTTGAGTTTTTGGTAGGGTTGTTTCCTGAATTTTTCGTAGATTGGCAATATGGCCCCTGAATTAAAATTTTTTGTAATCAACCCCTTAAATTTTCAAAACAATAGCAATCTAACCTAATTAATTAATTATAAATAATTTAAATTAATTTTGAGATAAGTTTAGTCATCTCTGATATAATTTAAAGTTTAAATTTTAGACTTTTTAATTCTTACCAAAATTTATAAATTTCTTTTTATTTTTCCAAACAAATGACTATTAAGGAAATACCAATTGCACCCTAAAAAATGCAGCACTTGACCAGCACATGACCCAGCTCATGTCAATTCCGTCCCCAATTTAACAGATATCAACATATTTTGTTAGATTGCCACTATTTTGACAATTTAAGGGGTTGATTACAAAGAATTTTAATTTAGGGGCCATATTGTCAATTCATGAAAAATTCATGCCAAAAACCCTTTAAAGTTAAGTATTAGAGGATATTTTAGTAATTTGACCTACTCATACATCACATAATTTTTTTCTTCCTATTTTCTCTCTTTTTTTGAGGGAAAAAAATTATGTGGTCCCTATTACTTTTTTCCTTTACAATGGCTTCTATCCCCTTTTCCCTCTTTTTAAAGAACCCAATTTTTCAATTTCTCTCCAATTTTCCCTGAAACATTTTCTTTCGTCTCCATTTTCCTTCCTAAGCCTAAGGCTATGTTTGGTAGGAAGGAAAAGAGATAGGAAAGAAAGGTTTTGATAGAAAAGTGGAGGGAAACAAAAATTTAAGTTGTTTGGTAGAAGGGAAAAGGGAAAGGAAGAGAAAAATGGAGGGAAAAGGAGAGAGAAAAAAGTGGTGGGACCCACTCAAATATTTTCCTCCAAAAAATAGAGAGAAAAGGGGAATGAAAAGTTTTTACTTATGTTTTAAAGTAAATTTATCAAATTAACCTTGTATACTATTTTTAAAATTTTAATAAAAAGAGCAAAATAGTCATTTTAAAATATACTAGTTTTCTTTCCTTCTTACATACCAAACAACAATGAAAGAAAGATACTTTCTTTCCCATCCAACACATTTTCTTTCCCTCCTAATTTTTCCTTCACTCCTATTTTCTTTCCTCTATACCAAACATAGCCTAAAAGTTTACTTGTTATCCTATTCCCACATTGTAGTAATTTATGTAGTATGTTTTTTAAAACGTATTTGTATCTGTAAGCAAAACAAAGCTGTAGCTGTTAGCCGCCGCCGTCAATCGCTTTGCTTGATCATAGTCTCAAAACCTAAGCAAGAGCCACCATAAATAAAAGAAAATATATGAACAATTGATTAACTCCTAAATTTACGTGAATTAAAACAAAAAAAAAATAAAAAAAAAACAAGTAAATACATAATAAAATAAAATAAAAAGTGCAATTTTTTTTTTCTCAAAAAAAAAAAGTGCAAGTTGTTGGCAAATCACCCCTGTGCCTTAAAATGCGCGAACACGTAGGCTGCAGAAATATAGCAGTAATATACTATTTATAATTGATAGAGGACAGAGATTTTAAAAAAAAAAAAAGCAAAAACAAAAATAGTGGGACACATCAGCATGCGAAATATGGCCTACTTTATATGGGTATAAATTAGAAGTAGGATTGGTGTTGTTGATTTCCATACTTGAGGCGGTAAGTTCCTGCATATGGTATATAGGACTGTATAATAGTAGTAGTTGCGTGGTTTGTGTTTACAAATAATATATAGACCCGCATCCGTGAAAAGCTCCGTTGGAGACGTAAACGTTTTACAACCACCATTTCCTCCATCCTTTGCCTCTCGATCCTGACTCGTGACCTTAATAAAGATTTCCTCTCTCACGGTGAGTCAATCCCCTCTATCCATCATCAACTTCCACAGCTTTCATTTTCTTTTTTCTTTTTAAATAAATTTTTGAGGCATTAATTCATCGAGAACATTCTGGAGAATAAACAAATAAACAATAATAGGCTCCAATTTCTTTTAGTGAATTAATTAATTATTAATCTTGGATTGTGTTATTACAGTTTGGAAAAGCTGATATTCATGAATATACATATATATGTGCATATATATATATATATACGTAGATCTTGATTCTTGATAGTCTTATATGTATATAGATATCTGTGCTGCTGCGAGCGAGCGATCGAGGAGGAGTATTGATCGCATGCAGCGCAGGTACATCATCGAGATAGATATAGGAATTGGTTTTAATTGGAGAAGAAGATGCCTTTACCGTTGGCGGTGAGCAGGAGAGGAGGAGGAGGAGGAGGAGGAGTGGAAGAAGAGGAAGATGAGAGGGAGAGGGATGACGTGTCGTCATCGTCGTCGTCGGATGAAGGAGAGTACGAGTTACAGGACATTAGGGATCGGATAAAATCGTCGCGAGGGAGCCGATTCAATCTCATTGCCAACGAGTTTGGACTCGCCTCCACTATTCGCAATTTCAGCCGCGAAAATCTCATCAATGGCATTAAAGACCTTTCCAAGGGCCTCGTTATCCATCCCGACAACAGGTACTAATTCTCTCTCTCTCTCTAATTTTCTAATTTCATTATTATTCTTTATTCTTCCTTTTTTTTTCCCCTTCTATGTTTAGCTTTGGTATGAAGTTAAATTACGCGTATATATTAACCCAATATATATATCCATATATTCAATACCAGCAGACTGAAAAAATCGTGAAAAAATAATGCTTTGACGGTAGAGAGTGTAGAATCTGCTCTACCAAAATCTGGAATAATTATTTATGGGTATTTTATTTGGAATAATTGGATAGATTAAAGGTTAAGATGACGCCTAAGATTTTTAGGGGGGGAAAAAAAAAAAAGAGATGACGCCTAAGTGAGCCGTCGTTCCGCCAATGCCTAACACGTGACCTTCTATGACTGGACAGGCTTTACATTTTTTATCATCATATTTTATTATTATTATTAATGGGCGCTTCTAAATAATAGTAAGTAGCTTTACAAAGCATTTTGGTCTACTTAGTTTGTAGGACGTGTCTTAAAATTTCAAGACCATCACGTAAAAATGTCCTAGTCTTAGTGAAGAGTAGCTGTCCCGAGTGGAGCCCACATTCTAATCGAACAAACAAAGAATGGCCACATTTTAACTGGGATAGTGATGCTCAGATTTCAATTCACCGGAAGCGACACCAGAAACAAGTAAATTATATAGCTAACTAGTTAGTTTTCTCAACTATAATATGCACAAAAAATTAAAAACTCTAACTAAACTACAAAATAATGCAAATGTCCAAATATGGAGCTTAATTATGCCTCTAATCTAGGCAACGTGGTCCATTATCAAATTATCAGAGGAAAAAGGTATTTACTAATAATTCATGTAACACCTGAAAGAGAAATAAAGTCAAGTAATTGTNTGTATGGCTAAAACTGTCCAACTTTGACATGTGTTTCTTTCCTATCATCATGTATTAATTCAATATTGTTTATCAATTTCCCACTCATACGTTGTCCATTGGTTTTTACATATAAAATATTAATTTTTAATGTTGGAGGTGGATTGATTTGAAAATTATAGAACTTCGTATGACATTGCTTGGCGGCTTATTAGGTCTGCATTATCAGCTCATGAATCTTTCAACCGAGACTTGAGCTTGTTTAAAATTACAGCTCAATTTCGATAGAATTTTGTGGTGAAATGGTGAAATATTCCCAAACACTAACTAGTTTATGTGCAAGTAAACTACCTTCTTTCCAGAAAAAATAAACAAACAAATATTTATTCTACCCTGTTTGTACGTACTGGTGCCACCCCAAAAGATTTTGTGTTTCTCTTTTTAAATAAGAGGAGGGCTAAACACAATTTCTTTCTCACCTCCTTTTATACTCTTTTTTATACTCTCGAATCTCATTATTGACACGTAATTTTCATTATCTAGTTTATTATTTTAATAATGCAACAAATAGTAATGAAATTCATATCTCAAGTAAAGAGAATAAAAAAGCCCAACTAACATTTCTCTTTAAATAAATTAAAATAAAAACCCAAGAGCAGCCCCCGGAAAGGCTGAAACACATCAAATTACACTACACTTTTCTCCTTCCGTGCTCTAGATGCCAATTGCCAGGTTGGCCATGATATGTCTTGCACAGGTGGCCATGATAGGAAGACAGTGTAATGCTTTCTTGTCATTATCTAAATTAATTCTTGGTTAAGAAAATCTTTGTTTGACTTTAGGCTCAATTTTAATATATATATATAGGTTCCCAATTTAATAGGTTTTTTTTTTTTTATCCATCTATAGATATTTTTTTTAGCTATTGGATCATTGATCTAACAATTATCATAATTTGAGTCATTATAAAATAAAGTAATAAAATAAATAGTCATTATTTAATAACTTTCTCTTTCAATCTTTTACTATAAAAAGACGTGCATGATGAATTTTTATTGAGCAAAACAGTATCTATGGATAGTTAAGAATAAATACCTACTAAATTGGTGCACATGTGTATATATATATATGTATATAAATTAAGTCACTACTTGATGACGATAGAAAAATATACGAATTTTGTTATATTTGTTCCGTCTTTCAAGTTTGATATGTGTATTTTAATATTGTTGTGTCATGTGTTTGACATATCGTGAGATTATTTGAGGTTAAATATAGTAATGATCCCTAATTATAGTTATTGTATCAATTTGCTTTCCAAATTTTCCAACTTATAATAATGATCACTGAATTATGCAATTATTACAGTAGTGGCTCCTTTGTCATAAACTGTTAGTCTTTTTTTATAGAAAAGAGTCATAGGCAAAGCTTATAACTGGGCATTATTTACTTCTATGAGTCAGATTCTCGTTTTTAGCCATAATTAGTAAATTGTGCACTTTTTACAAACTCGTTTCTATTAAAAATCTAACAATTTGTGAAAAAATAGTCATTGATGTAATAATTGCATCCGTCTTGATAGTCTACTGTGTAAGTTAAAAGTTCAAAATATCATTCTTGACCATAATTATCAAACCACGTGCTCTATAATGACTTATTCTTGTTAAATATTTAACAATTTATGACAAAAGAATCATTATTGTAACAATTCCATAATTTATAGATCATTATTATGTAAGTTGAAAATCTATGTCGCAAAATGATATTATAAATATAATTCAGAGGCTATTAATATCATAGGTGGGTTGTCATAGTTTTCTTTGAATTAAACTTTTTTAATGCGATAAATTGATAACTTTGCCCTATTATACCTAAGTGGCTGAAGAGCAAAAGGGTTGTATTATTTCTATAGTTCGTGCCTCTTTATCTGCATTCGGCCTTTATAGAACAAGTAATATCTTTTTAACGAAAAAGTGAATCTGGATTTTTTTTTAATTCTGTTCAATTTTTCGTGTAAACTTCCAATGCATAAATCGTTCATATTTTCATCCTTTTATTGATTTGCCGTTTTTACCAACGAAAAATTATTATCCTAGCTGACACATGCTTAACCTTGAATGAATTTGGATATTAATGATAGGGACATCAAAATTATACACCAAAAAATTACACCGGTGATATGGCATCATTTTCAGCCTTATAATTTTCAATGGTGTGATCCCACTCTAAAATAAAAAGTGGTTGAAATGCAGGCCACATCATTTGGTGTGAGTGTTTAGTGCAAGATTTTGGTGTCCCTATCATTACTCATTATATATGTGCAAAAATTAAAAAATGAAAATAAAAGCTAAAGAAAAACCTCTCCTTTATTTTGGCTAACTCTGTATTTCTAATAATTACGGTGAAACCTTTTCATTTGAAATTTCTTACAAATTATTTCTCACTTGGGACAATCAAATTGGGGAATGCTGATTTTCCTTTTATTTGATTTGTCAAATGTTGTCTAAAGTGTATCAAGTATTTTAACCACATTTCAGGGAAAAAAAAAAAAGGAAAGAAATTGACCACGCAGGCATTCTAAAAATAAGCATTTATGTGTTCCTAGGGTAGTTCTAGCAGTAATCGCACTTTTTTGTCGTGCTAGATTCGCTCCCTTTTTAAATACACATTGAATTTAGTAATTGGCAATTTGGTCTTATAAAGATGAGTAATGCTATGGGACACCAGTAGGGCACGCCCAGCATCACAGTGATATGTCTGTTTGTCACTGGATGATTTAATTAATAAATTGAGTCCTATATAAGCCCTACTTAAATTATAATTATGATTAATCAGTGACAAACTGACACATCACTGTGGTGCTAGACACCACATGTGCCTATGGCATTATTCTATAAAGATAGAAAACTTCATGAAATAAATTTATAATGCTTGGACAACATTTAATAGGTGAAGTTTATATTGGGTTGTATCTAGTCTCAATAACTTACGGGAGAGATACGTAAGAAATTCAAATTAAGATTTTCGATTATAATTGTAGAGAAAAATTGAGATGAGTGTCTAGTGATTATTCCTTACTGTAAATTAACTTGAGGTAAGGGAATATTTAAAGCTAAATAGAGAGTTGGGGAGTCTGACTCCCTACTCCATACCCTGTGTGGCTAATTTCAAAATAATTAATAATAAAAAATAAAATTATATAGATCCCATTTCCGTATTTCGTTCTGTTTTCAAAACTAGTACCAAACAGCGTCAAAAAAAAAAAAAAAATTTTTTTTGCAGGTGGTACAGGGCATGGACGAAATTCATACTGGTATGGGCAGTGTACTCGTCCTTCTTCACACCCATGGAGTTTGGGTTTTTCAGGGGACTCAACGAAGACCTCTTTGTCCTCGATATTGTCGGACAGATTGCTTTCCTCTTCGACATCGTCATACAGTTCTTTGTCGCCTATAGAGACAGTCAGACCTACCGAATGGTCTATAAGCGCACCCCTATTGCTCTCCGGTTTGTCTAAATTTTTACTTTCTTACCTCACTTCACTTATCTTCTTATGCTCTATTTTATAATTAACTTCAACTAATCTCTTCTATACATACATAATATTTGCTCATTTCATATTCTCTACACTTTTTTCCCCCCTTCCTTCAGGTACTTGAAATCACATTTTGTTCTTGATTTGCTTGGTTGTTTGCCTTGGGATATTATATATAAGGTATTTCTCATCTTTCTAATTTTGCCATGCTCTTTTGGCCTACAAATTTTGTGCTCCACATTTTGAACTAGTAAACCTTGTCTTCATGTCTATAGATATATAAACATAGTGGATTTATATACTATACATGTGTATATTGGACTATGTTTGTATCCGTGGAATTTGTGACAAGAAATTTATGAGTTTGGTTTGTTTAAAGTAATGGCAATATATGAGTAGTCTACTGGCTGGCTTATGATATTCCTCACTCACAAAAGGCAAACTGATAAGTCCTCCCAGAATGAATTCATGCGTTCTTTAATTTTATGTGACATGTAGAGAAGTTTGCAGCATATGTCTGATATCATTAAGTCTATTGATTATGATTCTCGAAGCCATTCCTCTTTTTGTAATCTGAAAATCTGTTTTTTGAGTAGACAAGTGGGAGAAAAGAGGCTGTGAGGTATCTTCTATGGATCAGGCTAAGTCGGGTGCGCAAAGTCACTGACTTCTTTCAGAAGTTGGAGAAGGATATACGTATCAATTACATTGTCACCAGGATTGTCAAACTTATTGTTGTTGAGCTGTATTGCACACATACAGCAGCTTGCATCTTTTACTATTTGGCTACCACCCTGCCTCCTTCTAAAGAGGGGTACACTTGGATTGGGAGCTTGAAGTTGGGTGACTATAGTTATTCGCACTTCAGAGAGATTGATTTATGGAAGCGCTACATAACGTCTTTATATTTTGCTATTGTCACCATGGCCACTGTTGGTAATGTTTCTTCTTCACTTTCGGATATGATTCAATGAGGAAGAGTGTTAGTGTAATGTTATACCATGTGGTAAATCGCATAAAAGGAAACTCATATTATTGTGGCTTTAATAAAACAGTAAAAGAAACTGAATTTCTTTCAATGCCAAGAGAAACCTCAATATTACTGTAAATTAACTTGAGGTAAGGGAATATTTAAAGCTAAATAAAGCTCTATATTTTAATTTCACCGTATTAAGTTTCTCTGAATGATAAACAGAACTGTTAACTCTTGCATATTGAACTGTCACTTTTTTTTTTTTTTTTTGCCTTTCTACTTTAGATTAGAGCACTATGTCACAGTTATTTAGTTGTATTGTGTTGTGTTGTTCATACCTTTTATGTATTTACTGCAATATTATAAGTGGACTTTAGTGGAAATGACTTTGTAAACCAGAGTAGAATTTGAAGTTCATTAGATGGATGAAAGTAGGATTACCTGGTAACAAGAAAAAGTGCAACTAACATTGTTGTTGCCCCTTTCTAATGAGAGACAGAAACCAACAAGTTAAGTTATTTAATTGTTGCAATTTGGTGGTGGGAGTTCATTACTGCTAGAAAATTTGGGAACTTTAGTTGGCCCTTTATGGCGTCTGGAACATATGGAATAATTTAAGTAGCATGTCATTTTATTATTAATGGGATGATGCAGGGAAGAGGATAACTCAAGGAATAGAGTTTGATTAAAAATAAAGTTTCCTGCATCCAATTTTTTTGAATGGAACATTTTGAACAAAGAGAAAGATGAAGATAGTTAGAACTCCTTTCTCTCTCTAACCTGGATAAAATCCAATATATAGTTTGGTGTCATAAATTAAATTTGCTTGTCTAAACTAATTATATGATCTCGATTAGCATTATTTTACTGTGTTCTTTGTCTGACAAACCTCTGTTTGCTTACTTTGTGCTTTCTTCCTTTTACTCTGTTACTGTTTTAGGTAGAAAGTTCCAAGTCTTCTCTATTTTTTTTTTTAAATACCTTTAAGTTTACTGCTTTATCACATTTGAAAATACCTCGAGGACCCATGTTCTCTTGTTGATAATTTAACAATATGTCCCTTTTTAAAAATTTGAAAGAAAGATCTTATAATTATAGAAACTATTTTGTGCAATTATGTTATCTCAGTTTGGATTTCTAACTAATGCATATTATTGCTCTTTTTGCCTCAGGTTATGGAGACATACATGCAGTCAATATGAGAGAAATGATATTCATAATGATATATGTCTCTTTTGACATGATTCTTGGTGCATATCTGATCGGTAACATGACTGCATTAATAGTGAAAGGATCAAAGACTGAAAAATTTAGGGACAAAATGACAGATGTCATCAAGTATATGAACAGAAATAGACTTGGGAGGGACATCCGTAATCAAATTAAAGGCCACTTGCGTTTGCAGTATGAGAGTAACTACACAGAGGCTGCTGTTCTTCAGGACATCCCTGTTTCAATTCGTGCCAAGGTAAAAATGAGAGAGAGAATTTTTATGCCTCATTTATTTTCTTTTTAATGATACTTTAACACATATTTCAACTTGAGTTATCTACTGATTCTGGAGTCACCTAGTCACCCAATTATTTGCCTTTTGCCGAAAAGTATTTTTGTTATCCTTTTTAATAGCTGTTCATTCTTCTGATTATGGTTTGTCTTTTTTTTTTATATCAAGATCTAGTACCATTTCCATGAGATTTGCTGATGAGTAGTTGATGTAGCACACCATCAGTAGTGCCAGTGTAAAGTTATTTCTCTTCTTCTGTCAGTTTAATTTTTATATTGATGCATTTTTATGCTTCAATACCTCAACTAATGCAGCACATGTAAAATCTACGAGTGTGTACATATCAGAAATTTTATTTCATTTCTCTATATATTTTTTCGCATGACCTTGCTTCGACTTGAATCAGTTATTTACAAAAACTTATCCTCTGCTTGTTGGCTATATACATGATGTTTTGGTGATCACAAAAGATTGTGACATGACATTTTTCAACAAAGTTTTAGATAAATAGTAAGGCAAAACTTTGTCTATAATCTGCATTTTCTCCATTTTCCACAGCATTAAGTTTCACTGTTTAACCATTTATATGCAAAATAATCCAGGTTTTTTTTTTTTTTGCCTAGTGTTTCTTCCTTTTTCTTATTCCATTTCATGAACATGGTATTCTAAATATGACCTTCTAAATGTATCCTAATGCAGCTGAACTAGGATTTATTTCCTGATAAGGATCTTTCATACCTCTCTCTCTTTTTTTTTTTTTTTAAATGAAAATTTTTCATTTCTTATGTTAACGTTTATTTCTCTCCCAATGTGTCCATGTACTTAGTCAAATTATATCCTAGGTTCGTTTATTTTGTGATTGTGTCATAATGAGGTTTTATTTTTATTATTTGTGTGTGTAGATTTCTCAGACTTTGTATCTGCCATTTATCGAAAAGGTTTCTCTTTTTAAGGGATGCTCCACGGAATTTATCAATCAGATTGTAAGTTATATATTTGCAAGTTTATAATAAATCAAAAACAAGTTTTAAGGAAGCGATTTTAATTGCAAATTGCTTTTCATGTAAAATATTTAATCTGTGTTTGATTTTCCTTTCTGAGTTATAATATAAACCAGGTTTAGCTTGTATCATTTACAACAATAATACTATGTCCTCAGCTGCTCAGCATTTGTACTTTTGGAACATCTGATGTATCTTGTACTCTGTACATTGGACAAGAACTTAGAACAATACATAACCTTCCTTCATGCATAGGTTATACGTACATAAGCGACTATGATTTATGTCTTCATGTAAATAATTGAAGTTTAACAAAGTGTCATGGCTCCATTAAATATGTATAAGTACAACTTTCACTTCGGTCTCCTAGTCCCTGCTTTTAAAACCAAGATTGCCCTACACAACTTACATCTGATCCGAACAAAACCCTAGTTTAATGGAAGTACATTATCAACATGCGATGGCAAGGAAACTAACCTGAGTTTTATGAATTGTTAAAAAAACCCGTGTTTGACCTAGTTGACCTGTGGATGTATAATGGTGTTTTAATCAACTAGGCAACACTTAAGAGTTTTCCTCTGTAAAGCACATAAGATGGCAGTTAAGGTTTATTGTTTATCACAAATTTGTTCTATTTAATGCAAATTCATGATTTTTTTTTGTTTTATTTTAAATTAAATCTGGCAGGTTGTCAAGGTCCATGAGGAGTTTTTTCTTCCAGGGGAAGTGATAATGGAACAAGGAAATGTTGTCGATCAACTTTACTTTGTCTGTCTTGGCACACTGGTAAGATTTTGTATACCAAATGTCACTGATATCAGTCATTGAGACAGTCACATATCATTTTCTTCTTTTTTCTATTAATTTTCCCTGGCAGGTCCCTCACTATTTTTTTCTCTGTTCCCTTAAAATTTAACATCAATGATTCAGTGAATCTCAAATATATAAGTTGAAATCTTGTATTTCATCCATACGTCATGTAATTGGAACTTGGTAAACTGAGGTTTTTCTTGTGCGCATATTATTGTATGATCACCACTGTCATATTTTCTGGTAAGCTTTGACTTAATGTCACTTTGTTCATGACACACCCCAATTATAGATATAAACGTTTTTTGGCACTCATATTATTTAATTTCAAGGAAACACTATTGTGCAGGAGGAGGTTGGCATAGGGGAAGATGGATCAGAAGAAACTGTTTCGTTTTTGCAACCTCACAGTTCTTTTGGAGAAATTTCTATTCTTTGTAACATTCCTCAGCCATACACAGTTCGTGTTTGTGAACTGTGTAGGCTTCTCCGACTTGATAAGCAATCATTTACAAATATTCTTGACTTATACTTTTATGACGGACGGAAAATTTTGAACAACCTTCTGGAGGTAATGTAATTATGGTAATGGCTATTGCTTTTATTTATGCTGCGGAAATATTTTACCCTAATGAGTGGAATACGGAACTTAATATGGGACGAAACACATTATAGGTGAAAGAATCCAATCTTCGAGTCAAGCAATTGGAATCAGACATTACATTTCATATTGGAAAGCAAGAAGCTGAACTTGCCTTGAAGGTCAATAGTGCTGCTTACCATGGTGATCTGTATCAGCTAAAAGGTCTCATCCGGGCGGGAGCTGATCCTAATAAGACAGATTATGATGGAAGGTCACCCTTGGTAAGTTTGTACTTATCAACTTTTTTTTTTTTAAAATAAATGTACTTATCAACTTAAATTAACTTGGATTCAAGTTTTGTAAATTAGTATATCTGCAGTTTTTGTGGAAATACCCCCCGAATAGTCTTTAGC
Source organism: Trema orientale (assembly GCA_002914845.1). Taxonomy (NCBI): domain Eukaryota; kingdom Viridiplantae; phylum Streptophyta; class Magnoliopsida; order Rosales; family Cannabaceae; genus Trema; species Trema orientale. The sequence goes on from JXTC01000182.1 coordinate 105,169, forward strand.
TAGTTCTAGTTCGAAAATTTCTTGGCATTAGGTTTTTATGAATGTGAGGAAAAGAGTGATGAATAGTGTGAGAAATAATTCCTTTTATTCAAAATCAAGATTTTCTTCTCTCCAGCATCTTGCTGCATCGAGAGGATATGAAGATATTACGCTTTTTCTCATTCAGGAAAGAGTTGATGTCAATGCAAAAGGTAATTTCTGATATCAAATTTGTTATGTTCGTAGTGTCTGCATAAACTTGTCTTTTATCTGCGACAGTGTCCCCTATAAGACTTTGCTTATTTCAATAGATAATTTTGGGAACACTCCCTTGCTGGAAGCCCTCAAGAATGGACATGATCGAGTCTCTTCTTTACTTCTTAAAGAAGGGGCCACTTTGAAGATAGACAATGCTGGTAGTTTTATGTGTACAGCTGTTTCAAGGGGGGATTCAGACTTTCTTAAAAGGATATTGTTGAATGGCATTGATCCAAACTCCAAAGATTATGACCACCGCACCCCACTTCATGTGGCTGCCTCTGAAGGATTGTACTTGATGGCAAAGTTGCTGTTGGAAGCCGGGGCTAGTGTTTTCTCAAAGGACAGGTACCACCAGAAATTTACCATGTTTATATAGTCACAAAATGTTTTTACAGTTTTACTCATTTATTTTACAATAAATCTGGCTGTGTGGTATGGAGTTCAAAAATGTTACTAACGAATGATGGAAAATTTAAATCCTAAATTTTTCCAATTCAACAATCTGGCTTTAATTGGATAGATTTTATGGCTCAAAAATAATTTATACGTTACAAAAAGATAACAGAAAAAAGAGGGGGGAAAATTTTTAAAACCCCAAATCAATAAGTAAACTTCTACTTTCTGTAGACTGAACTAAGTTCTTAGTCCAGATACATGTGATTCATCCACCTCATGTGCATGCACACAGATATGTGTGCATACAACACATTCTACCATAACATGTTGCCATTTCCCTACCCAAGTTTCTGTATGCGATTTTTTCTTTAGGTTCTGTTAAAAAATTGTAGAAGCTATGTAAGTGAATTAATGAATACCCTGTTCTAAATTTTCATTGATTGGTCACTTTGCAGATGGGGAAATACCCCACTTGATGAAGGTCGGATGTGTGGAAATAAGAACCTGATCAAGTTATTGGAAGATGCAAAGGCTGCTCAATTGTCTGATTTTCCTTACCAGGCTCGAGAAATCACAGGTATAGAGAAAGTTCTGAATAATTTTTCGTTGAGAAGCCCTAGCTTCTTTGCGGCACAGAGTTGAGCTCTCTTAGTTTACTGAGATTAGTACTTAATAAGACACTAGCCAACTAACGTAAGGAATGTTCTGTATAAAGTTTAATAAATTACGTATTTGTCATTAGTAATTCAAAAATTAAAAGTAAAAAAACAGCTTCACTACTAATTCCTATTTTCCTGCACAGTACAGTGAACAAATGATATGGTCTCTTCCTGATATAGCTTCTGTATTTGGCCAACTGTCATAGCTAGATCTAACCAACTATTGCAAAACCTCATTGCAATTTACTTGCAGACAAAATGCACCCGAGGAAATGCACTGTGTTCCCTTTTCACCCATGGGATCCCAAAGAACATAGAAGACCAGGAATTGTGTTATGGGTACCAAACTCCATTGAAGAGCTTATTAAAACAGCTTCAGAGCATCTAGAAATTTCAGGTGGTTCTTGTATTTTATCGGAAGATGCAGGTAAAATTCTTGATGTGGACATGATCAATGATGGTCAAAAGCTGTATTTAGTTGACGAGACACATACTGCATAAAGCATTTCCCTTGTTCTAAGTAGCAGCTTATCTGTAGAACAATCTTCCACATCTTTGTAAGCAAGTTAGCATTAATAAAATGAACATCTGTTTTTTCTTGTCAAATCTTCCGTTTATAGTAAGTGAAGGGCCTTTTTTAAAAAAATAATAATAATTTTGACAGACCTCCTTTAGGAATGAGTTTGCTGCCAAGTTGTGATTATGATTGAAACATCTGATTATAAGATGCCTTCCATGTCTGCTTATAATTAAAAGGGATAAATATAGTAATAGTCTCTCAATTATACTCATTGTTTCACTTTGTCTCCCAAATTTTCAATTTACATAGTAATGACCCCTCAATTATGCAATTGTAACAGTAATGACCCTTTTGTCACAAATTATTAGCTTTTTAACAGAAAATAATCACGGATAAAGTGTATAATTGGGAATTATTTACTTCTATGGATCAGAATCTTGTTTTTAGCCATAATTATTAAAATGTGCGCTTTGTACAAGACTCATTTCTGTTAAAAATTTAACAGTTTGTGAAAAAAATAGTCATTGTTGGAATAATTGTATAAATGTTGGTAATCTACTGTCTAAGTTACAAATTCAGAATTTCATTCTTGATCATAATTACCAAACTGTGTGCTTTATAATGATTTATTTCTGTTAAATATTTAACAGTTTGTAACAAAAAGATCATTGTTGCAATAATTACATAATTTAGGAACTAATACTCTGTAAGTTGAAAATTTAGGGGGACAAAGTGGTACTACAGGTATAATTCAGGGACTATTAAATATCACTAACCCTAGTCAAAATTGAAGAACCTAATTCATCCATGACTCATAACTTAATTTTGATGTCATTTGGCGAGTTTGTCTTAATATAACAAAAAGAAAGTTTTAGACCTATAAATATGACTAGTACGAAAAACACAAATGTTTCTTATATGCTATGGGCTGTCGTCATTTGGTAAAAGTACCAGTTGCAAAACAATCTTTGATGTTGAGGCAATTAACTTAGTATATTTTCTATTTTTGTGAGGGGGATCATTACATATGAATAGGAGTGTCTACGGCCTGAAAATAAAAAAAAGCTTAGTATATTAATTGGCTTTTTTAAACCACATCCGCAAAATTAGACTAGATCAGTAGATTATACTATTTCATAGTAATATTGAACTAGAAATATAATGTAACTTCCTTACAGAGGTAAAGATTGTAAAACTAATGAAAAGGTGACTAGATTCAATAGAGAACATGCAGCAAAAGTAAAGCAACTTTCTTGATCGAAATTGAAGAACTAAATTTCAGAAACAAAGAAATCATGTACATAAAAAAAAAAAGAAAAAAAAAAAGAAAAATATTGGCTGACAAAGTCTTACACTATAAGAAGAGTTGTTTATTTATTCCAGTACCGAAGAACAAATTTCAACGAAAAGTTATCAGGGATAAATGTACCCCTTTTTTTTTCCCTTTTTTGTTGGAAATCAGGGATAAATGTACTTGAACGACAATTATATCATGAGAAATTAGTTCATGACAATAGCAAGCAGAAGATGAACAACAAAATATGGAAACTCCAAGAGTAATGTACTACGGTCACCTTTGAACGTCACCTTTGACATTATGAAGTTAAAAAGAACATAAATGAATTTTAATGTTTATAAAATACTAGATTTGTTTGGATACAATTTTATTTTGTATTTTTTGTTTTTTTTTTTTAAATAAAATGAAAGGTGAAAATCTTTTCAAACAAATTCTTAAGAAAATCTAAACACTCTTCTCATTTTTAAAAACAAAAGTATATCCAAGCAAACTCTTAATCTTTTTTTCTGGATTAATTAATACATTAAACTGAAAAATAATTCACGCGGCGGAATATGTAGAACTGACGAGGAGGAATCAACGAAACTTAATTCTAAATGAGAGTGAAATTTGTACAGCAGGTCCTGAAAAACACCCTTTGGGCACTATATAAGCATCGTTACACACCTAAGCTAAATAAAGGGGGAGTCTTTATTAGTTCACGAGTCCATTTTAGTTAAGAATTTGTTAAATTGATCTTATAATAGATTTTACTAATATGAACAAGCTTTCGTGGAGTTTTCCTATAGACTTAATTTGCACGCAAAAACGTCATGGATTTTTTTTTTAATTATTTGGTAAAATTGAAATCTGAAGTTTTGTCCCCATTAAAGGGCCTAACATGTACTAACATACATAGGCACATTTTGCTGAAGAAATCGTACTCTTAACTAAGTCTAAAAGACGAGGAATATATATATATATACATGCACTTATATATATACACACAAAACAATACACGTAAATGTACATACACATTCATATAGATCATTAGCAAATAACAAAGTTTGTACCAAATAGATAAACGTCAAATTAATAGGACTTTCCCAAGGATAAATTGACTTACGTGGCTCTTCATTCGACCTGAGAAACGGTAATTACTAATTTTACTAACCTGTTGCTTGATATTACAACTACAACTCTCTTCGACCAAAAATTAAAATTACAAATAACATCTCAAACTTATATTAAAACCAAACTAATCTCTATCTCTCTCTCTCTATATATATATATATAGATACGCGCGTACACAAGCACAATACAATATTAGAAGTATCTGCAAATATAGGCGACACATTACAAGAAAATCAAGTGCAACGGATGTGTTGAACTTGCCTAAAATGGACTTGGGCAGCTCTATTATCTGCAGCTGCAAAATCATTATTATCTTCTTCAGAAAAAGCACTACTTTTCGTCAGGGTGGTCATGTTGACTGAGGAAAATAGGTGAAGGAGAGTTCGCATGGCGGAACCCAGAAGAGGAAGAGAGTAGCATATAGTTACGGCCTCTCTTATAATATTCATATTAATCATCTGATGAACTAGGCAAAAATTAAGCAATAAACTCTGATCAGATATTTATGATAGCTAGAATATAATATAAATTGCCCAAGTACATGAACTACTTACTTATACTATTAAGAATATTGGGCTACTGTCTAAGATTCGCCTTCGCGTGGAGACTAAGCCAAAATTATTATTATTATTATTATCACAGTGCACACTAAGTTTGACTCGTAGTCTCAGAAAAAGAAAATTTGGGTATTTGCATATAATATGTGTAGGAATTTATAAGAAAAATCAATCCTAACTTTGATATAGTCTCTTTCGGATAAGTCATGTTACATGATATTGAACATATTTTTTTAATTTAATATTAGATAATATATGTTCTATATAAGCTAAATCATATAACCGTGATCAGTTTATTTACGTCCTAAACACTATCCGACAACGACATGCATGCATATTTCAACCTCGCCGTGACGACCACGGTTTTGGATGAGTTCCAATTGGAAAAATATAACAAATATCGTTTTTAGTCAATGTGCATGTGTTGAATTTACTTTATATCTTTGACTCTAAACGGTCCTTAGAAAATGGAAAGTAAGGAAAATAAATTCACCGAAATTGAAAATGAAATCAATGAATGATAGGAAGCTTCTAAACTTAATAAAAAAAATTATGATCACATATTCACAATTTAATTTTACTTTATAAAACAATTTTTCCAACAATTAAATAACTATATGCAGACGAAGTACGTTGTTTGATTTTTTTAACAAAAAAAGAAGGAAAATTAAACTGATAAAAATAATAATGAAATATATTGACGAAGAAAGAGTGCATGAAGATTTATTATTATTTTTTCAATGGCGTAGAAACACAATAATAGAGTTCTTGAAAGACCCAAGTCAAAGATGGAAAATTTAAACCCTAAAAATCACTCAACATACTAGAAATAAGAAAAAGGCTCCACTATCTATCGTCACGATTGAAAAACCATAGTTATGATTTTTTTAGTAATTTTACATGGAAACATGACTAAGGAGCTTATCTTGCATACTAAAATCAATAGAAAGACTACTAAAATCAAGTCATTTCCCAATGACTTAGTAAGTTTAAAATCAAGCTCTTGTTAGGTTTTCAATGTCCATTTATATTCCAAGTCTTTAATAATAGTAAAGATACCCTCGTACGTCCATTTGGAGATAGTCTTAAACATGGCTAAATAAACAACATGAATGTAAGACGAGACAAAGATTGGCACACACTCAGGAGAACAAACAAGACTGCAAGAATGATCAAAGCAACTTTACTAGCTAACTAAACATCTATGACGATCACGCAAACCTGAAAAGGAAGGGAAAATGGGGTGAGCTCGGAAAAATCGGTAGAAATTCAATAACCATTTTCGCAAATTGGTATGTTTATAAATTGCATGGTTAGTTTTTTTTAAACATAATTTATAAACTAAAAGTTCACATATATATTAAAAACTATTTATAATCCACATATGTTAAAAAGATATTTAAAACACATTATTGTATTATTGTGCATATCATAAATAAACCTCAAAATAAAAGTGTACACCAAAAATTGTACTCAAAATAAAGCTCTCTAAATAATACTCACTAAATTGAAAATCATCTAAAAAAAAAATTTAAAGAACTAATTAAAATATAATTTTTTTCGTTTACTTTTTCTTGGTTTCGGCTCCTCTAGTTCAGCAATAGAGCTCCCCTTTAATTTAAAAAAAAAAAGGAAAAAAAAAATCTCTGATGATGAGACTTAACCTAGTATGAAATTGACGGATGAGATCATTGCTGAAAAGAGATGGACGGCTCAGATTGGGTGCCAACTAAAGGAATAAAGGGAGGGAAGAGGGTTCAAATCACGTACAAGCTAATTTAGAATGAATTCCTTAGTGGAATCCACATGTCGAAGCGCAAGTGGGTGAGTGAAAATGAATATACGTGGCTCTTTAGTATTGCGTGGTCGAATAGAGTGCACAAAAGGAAGAATAATTGCAAAGCACTAGATCTCAAGCAGGGAGCTAAATGGCCGACCGCAATTTGCAGACACCTGCCCTATTAGGGCTGCGGCGCATGCACGTCCTGGATTGATTTCGAAGCAAGGCCAAGAACGCGATTTTCAGTGTTATTGTCCTACTCGCGCATTTGATGGTGCATTAAAGCTGATTATTTTATTTTCTTTTTCTGATTTTCTAGAATTGTGAATTGACCCTCTTACTCTTTTCAGCTGCAACATTGTCAATTGCCTATTTCAACCTAATTGACCTATACAAATGATAAAAACAATATAAATAGAAGACAAAATTGTAATAAAATATCAAGAACATATTAAAATACATATATTAAAGTACTAAAATAACTCTATTTTCATAGAGTTTATCAATTGTAACATATAGCTTTAAAATCGGTTCCAGTTTAGCTATAAAATTAGAAACTTTTGAAACAATGGAAAAATTAGCAGTTCTTTAGAACTAAATGAGAAATAGACATTTAGCTAATAAAATAAAACAAAAGAACATAAAAAAAATGTATTGGTATTTATGACCTTTTAGGATTGTTTCTTCGTCTTAGCCATTCGGCCCAAACCGCATATTGAGATTTGATTTGGCCGAATACCGCATATTGAGGTTTGATTTGATGTGGTTAATAGTCTATTTTCATAGCCGTAATTCAGAATTCTTTCAAAAAGTTACGAAGTTTGGTCAAAATTTTCTTTAGAATACCATCCAACCTACATCACGTTCACTTAAGAGGTAGTAAAATAACTTTTAGTAATAATAGAGGGTGTGTTTTTGGTTATTATCATTTAACAACATCTTATTAACTGATTTGTACTTATTTAAATTTTGTATTTAGGGACACGAGAATATAAAGAATGAGTAATGATTGAGACACTAAAACTTTACATCAAAAACTTACACCATATGATGTGGTATCAATTTCAACCACTATCTTATTTAAAGTGAGACCACACCATTTAAGATTTAATAGTTGAATTGGATGCCACATCATGTAATGTAAGTTTTTAGTGTAAATTTTTAGTGTCCCTAGCATTACTCATAAAGAATTCATAAATAAATGGCTAACAATGTTACAACTAAGAAACAACTGCCAAAAACAAAACAAATAAAACCAACCGTCCAAAGTGACTCCCAACCGTTCCTAAAATCCTCCAAATGATCTTACTAGTAGTCCTTGTAAGGAAAGTGATATCTTGAAAATCTTTCCAAATCTAAGACCAGGTAACTCTTTTTACGTGTTATTGGAAAATAATAATAATAATAATAATTTTTATTTCTAAAAAGATTTAGGATAATACCTGAAAAAAAAAAATTAGAATAAATGACCCAATGGTCTCTAAACTATTAGGAAAATCTCAGTTTGGTCAACTTTAAATTCTATCATTTTGGTTCTTAAATTATTTTTAAAAAAAATTTCTATTTCAGTCTTTTTTTGTTATATACTTCTTTTGTTCTTAACAAAATAAGTACATAAAGATATGCTACAACAATATAAAGAGATTAGAATATGAATTGAAACAGTATAAAAATGACTGTTGAAAAAAAAATAATTGTATATTAGACAATAATACATTGTAGAATTGAACAAAATGTGATATTTTGTTGAAATTACTAATACAGAATAGTAAATGCATCTTATGTGCTAATTTGGGTAAGAATCAAACGAAATGAATAGCAAAAAGGATTAAAATAAAACATTTTTAATAGTGTAAAGACTAATATGAAGAAATATAACGTTTAAAGACTAAAATAAGACTTTTTCCTTAGTTGAAGAACCAATAGAATCACTTATCCAAAGATTTATATAAAGAACAACAATAAATTCTCGTAGCTCATGTTCATTATCTTCAAAGAGTAAAACTCACGTTTTTGTTCAAGAAACCATTATTATATAGTAATCATACTGAGAAGACTGAAAATGAGTTTGTCAATGTGTGCTTAAATCGCTTGTCTAGCAATGAAGAATAACCAATTTAATTGGTTGGTGAGTTACGTAACAGGAAGGTTTTCTTTCTAAAAAAGTAATAATAAAAAAAATAATAATTTGCTACAATAGCACGCCCTATTTAGCAATTTTAGTAAGAGGCCTAACATAAGTTGTAAAATAGCTTTACATATGGCTATGAGCTATTACCCTTTTGCCCAACTTCTCGAGTGGCTCGACAGTACTGTTGAGGATTGCTAGGCAATGTTGAGTATGGTTGAGTGATAAAAATAAATACTCATTATTTAAAGAAGATCCAAGCAGTGGGGGAAGTGAAACAAGTTTTTAAAAGAAGGCAAAACCACCCGGTGTCTCTTATATGGCAACTGGCCGATGAAAGATATTAGATCAAATATACCAAGTGGAATATTCTTTACTCAGAATTGGGTTCAATATTATCAAGCAACGACATCCTTTTAACTCAAACAACAACAACAATAATGACAAAGTAAACTGACAACTACATTTGGAATCATACCTGATAAGCATCATAAAGACTAGGGAATAAGTTCAGCCATCCTGCCACCAATAACAACACAGTTTTTTGTTCCATTAGATTTAACACCCGTTACTCGATTAACCAGGCAGCAAGTATTAGCAACAAGTGATCTCCCAGGCTCAACGATGAGATTCGGATTCTTGAAAGGACGAGCTCCCGAACCAAATCCACAAATCAACGTTAAACAAAAAAGAACGAGATTTTTCATATGTTCAAACTCAAAATGAAGAATATTACAAGTTCTTCATTTCAATATCCAACTACGGAGCAAAGAAAATGCGCTATCGCGCATCAGCTGCTAGAGACAGGACTTTAACTTCTGACACTACTTCAATAACTTACCAAATCGTGCATAACTACGTAGCTTGTGTGCTTCACAGTTCATAAAAAATGGCAACACGACTGAGAAGTGATCCTTAGAGTATTAATGAGATCTCTGGGAGTCGGAAGGACAGTACCAGAATGATTAGATTCTCTCCCAGGTCCACCACCAATGTTCAAGTAATCAACTTCAAAACCATGAGCTCGAATTTCAGCAAATATAGTTGCCCATAAGAACAGCAGCATCCCTGAATATGTCTACCTGCAATATAAAAATGAAAGCTTTATAGAAAAATGACACGTCTTTTCTCATAAAAATTTTGAGGAAAAGTAAATAGGGAAAATCATTATAAAAACCAGCAAAACTAGTATTTGAAATCACGCCATTATATATATATATATATATAGATATATTCTTTTTTTTTTTTTCCTCGGATTTCTTCTTTGCTAACAACCTAGTGATTATTATATGGATCTATATCAAGGACTGCAAGCACTTCACTGATACAAATTGAAAATTTTAAATGATTCATATTATGGGTTCGGGACTGGAGGATTCATAAAGTACCTTGGCAATGGTGGATCCAAGATGGCAATGGGCCCCAACAAGTTTCAGCACTTCAGGATGTGCCTTCACAGCGTCCAGAGATTATTATTGCAGCTTCTCATTTCTAATGCCAAATTTGGAATTCTTATTCCCAGTGGCAACATATGGATGGAACTGAGAAAACGAATTGAAGGGAATTTTCCGGTAACTTACGAAGAAATGAGTGGGCATCATCATGCAATGAGGTATGGGAGTTAAACATAAAAATGAAGATGTTGCAATGGTTAAGGGTTATACAGTATTACGGGGATAGTGCAGAAGAAGCGGCAGTTGCAATTTGCAACAAGGCTGTACCGCTAATCAGTAATCTAGTAAAGATGCTAGTGACACTGAATGTCGATTATGCTTCTCTTAAGCATGAAAGCAGACAAAAGATAGTATTGTCAAGCAAAAGTAAAAGAAGAGGCAGGCAGTGGTGGCGGGGGTGAACAATGGTTCTTTGGTATAATTAAACAGGTATTAACCAATTTCAATTATGAGCACCTTGTTTCCATGGAATATATTCTGATATGATTATATGAGATTATATTTAAAGTTCTAATTCATAAGCATACAACAATTCCCATTCCTATATCAAAGTTACCACAACTTAAGAGCTACCAAGGAATCCATTAACTAAAAAAATAATCCTACTTCGTCAAGAACATGGATGTCAAAATATGGAGATTGTATACCTGAGGATCCACATCAGGATTGATCCGGTGCAGGACATTAACCTTCCTTCCAGCAATTCTTGCAGCAGCTACTATGTTTTCCAAGTCAAATTCACTGTCAACATTGACAAAAAAGCCTTCTTGTGCGCCTAGAACTAAATCCTCTTGACAATTTTCCCTTCCCATTAAAGATGCATCTGTTCAAGCAATTGCAAATATGAAATTATATGCACTTCAAACTTAGAAGACTCCTAGTAAAATTTCTATAAATATGGTTTAGTATAAAATCTATATAGAGAGAGAGAGAGAGAGAGACATATATGTAGGAATGTATATCAAAGCTAGCCTCAAACTACCCATATAAGTGTCTGGCATACATGCTAAGAAATAACTGGCAAATTTTGAAGCTCGTTCATGCAAGGAACTAAAAAACGACAAGAAGAATATCAGCTTGCATAAACACAAAAACATGGGGAGCATTATTTACCCTGGTGGAGTCAAAACCAGGTCGAAGAGCGGAGCCAACCTCAGCTCATACCCGCTGACAAGCACAGCACCACAAGGCACAAGCCAGTTGCCTTAAATGCTCCAAAATCTTCAGATTATTGTTGGCTTTAATGGCGTCACTGATAATGGATTTGGTGAATCAGTGCTTAAATGGGTCGGTTCCGGAGTTTTGAGCTGAGGTTTTTGTGTGGTTTTGGGAGAGGACAGCACCAAGAATTAGGGGTTTAGAAGATCTCAGGGGTAGAAATGGAACATGGGGAAAAGGGTTTTCGTTCTTGGAACCATCATTTTTCTTCTTGATTGTCATCGTTTGGTGCCGCTGGAGGAGGATCGGAATTGTAATCCCATTATCAGCCCACGATAGCCAGAATCCATTGCTACTCTTCTTTTTCTTCTCACTTGTGCATTTTGAATACAATTACAGCTTTTAGAAGCAAAGATCTCGGAATGAATGCTAATTTATATACGTATTCTAATAAATCATTTTCTTGCATATGGTTGGAGAAACAAGTTCGGTAAAAGTTGGCTAGCTGGATTACCAGTTTTAGAAATCTGTCCTTCCGGATCCTTTTTTTATTTTAACCCAATTTCCTCTGACTAATTTGATTCTAAATTTTGTTTTTTATGTGCTTCATTCAGGCAAAGGAATACATTTCCCTAAAAAGTTCAAGCACTTAAGGAAGAACTAAAAATGCACTTCTTTAAAATTCCCTTTTTCTTTTTCCCTGCTAATTGCTGAGGCTCTCTACTTTTTTTGCTATTTTGTTGGGACAAAGCTTTGGCACTATAAAAACAAGAAAGCAAGGGGATCCATCAACTAAATGAACACAAAGAAGTATTCCTTGTCAATAAGAACAGGATTACTATATGAATCAATAAATCAATAATAGGAGGGAACACAAAGATGGGGGCCCATCATGATCCATAAAATTCTACATGCCCTGCTATCTCCCTACATAATAACTTAGCTTCACCAGCTAACTTGGCACTTTTGAAAATGGCAAGCCCTGTTTGTTTGTGAGTAGAACTCGGTTTATACGACTCGGCCTCTCCTTCCCTGCCAAGCAGGAGAGCCTCCCTAGCAGGAACAACATTCTCCCACCAAAACTCCCTCAAAATCCCATGTATCAGCTCCCAGTAACTACGTTCCCTACACACGCGAAAAATTGTGCTACCGTTTGGGGTCCAACAATACAAGTCAAGCCATTCCCTATCCATAATCTCCATTTGGCCCTGCACCTGAGGCATGTAATAGAAAGGCATCTTAGACCAAGGCAAACCCATCTCAGGCTTGCCCTTGTTGTATGGACACTTGACTTCCAATAACCCTCCGGCCGGAAAGCAATCAAGAAGGCCATCAGGAGAGGCACCAAGCCAATCGAATCGCTCCTCAGCATGAACTGCGAATCCTAAGGAGCCGACTTCCCGACCGGTAATACTTTTGTACCTTTCTATGGCCGCTTCTTCATTGAGAACACCCCAGTCCATGGCAAATCTTTGGGCACCTTGTATGATTTGAGTCTCCGATTCAAAGACTTTCTCCTGCCAGAGCTCGAGACGGCGCTGTCCTTTCCAAAATCCCAAGGCGGTGCTGAAAGTGCTAGTGGTTAGCTTGTCCTTGCGGAGTGCGAACCACTCCTCAGAACGTTGAGGAGTATCCGATGATGATGGTGTAACATGTGCAGCCAACACCAGAGATGATAAGCTTCTCCAAGAGGCGACGGATTTACGAGCGCGAGTGGCGTAGAATCTGGTTATGCAGGAGTGGCACATTGCCAGGAGGATCAACTCGCTACTCCTCCTGGCAATTTTATTATGGGGAACCATTCTGCAAAAGCCACAAGCTGCTTGAAAGCTTAGCAGAACAACAATTTCGAGATATATACATTTTTATAAGACTATAAAACAAGATCAAATTGATATGCCCAAAATATTAGGTAGAAAAATTAATCAATGCATAAGATAAAGAGAGGAAATAATTCATAAGTAACACAAATTACAGTAACTTACTTGAGAGCGCGAGGGGTCTAGAGTTGAAGGCAACAGCTCCTCCTACTGGGTTCGAGAAGAGAGCAGAGTTGGGTCCTCCATTGATGAAGCAAAGGGGAGCTCCGTAGTGAGTCTGAGAGGAAGAGAGTTTAAAAACCTTCATCACCAAAAGAAGAAAAAAGAAATGGCTATAAAGTCATGAAAATAGATTAGGAGACACTTCGACTTGGTTGAGCTTCAAGGACGTTAATGGTGGAGGTAGTGGGATTCGATTAGGGTTTGGTTTTTGCTCTCCCAAACCCACATTTACAGAAAATGTGGGAAAAATGACAAGAAGAAGAAGAAAAGGAGGAGGAGGAGTGGACTGGAAAGTGATGATTTGATTTCCATTATACGTCGTCGTCTTCATCCTTACGAGGGCTTCTGGGCCGATCTGATGTTTGATATGCCATCAGGCCCAATCCAAAGGTCTGTTTTTCGAGCCCAATTTAAGAAAATGTCTGTTTTTTCAAATATTATAGCAAAATATTCAGTATATATATTTATATACCAAGTATAAAATATTATATATTAAGCATAAAAATTTATATACTCAGTACATTAACTGAAATTAGTAGATAAGTATATCAACCAAGTAAAAAAATGTATACACTTGATATTTCGCTATAAAATTAAAAAGGTAGATATCTACTTAATTAAATTTAAAATATTGATTATCCATCTAAATTTTCTGTTTTTTTTGCCTTTTTTTGCAATCATCCAAAGGTTAAGGTTTTATTTATGAGAGAAGACATCATAAAATCAACTTCAACTTTTTTCAACGAAACCGTGTCCCTATGTTTTAAGAAATATGTAAACACTTTCTTGAATTTGATTTTTTATTATAAAAAATTTTATAATTTGAATATTTTTTAAATCCGGCCTTTCTCATAAAACCTAAATTGAGAAAAATAATAAAAAAATGACAAAATTACCTTAATGGATGATAGATTTAAATCCATATTACATTTTTTACTTTGTGTTTTGATACATAGATACTATTTTATCACTTATGAAATTATTTGAAAAATTAAAATATTGTTTGGAAACTAGAATAGACAATTTTTAAATTTATTTTAAATCTAAATATATCATTTTTTATGCAAAATTAAATATATCATTTACTAAAGGTAATTTTGCCGTTTCCATTAATTTCCCTAATTTTAACCATATAATGAGATCAAATTTAAAAATTAGTCAAACTATAAGGTTTTATAATAAAAAAATCAAAGTAAAGGGATTTTCCCATTTTTCTTAAAACACAGGGTTTGGTAAAAAAAAATTATGAAATACAAAGCCATTTTACGACATTTTCTCTATTTATTATTATCTTTTTCAATAAGAAGCAGATATCAAGTGCATTTACGCGTCCTTATTGTCCTGATTAGAGAATTTTGGGGTGTAAAATGGCGAGTTGGCTTCTTTTTAAAATATATATATAGATATATTAATTATGTAAGCTTAATCCTAAATCGGCCATTTGGTTTTTGGTTTGGCGGTTTATGTGTGCAATTTTAGACAGTTATTTTTTTTTATCGGCTTGGTTAGTTAAGACTAAACAATATGAGCTTGTGTGTGTAAGAAAAATGTATGATTACATGAAACAATTCTTGGCCAAAAAAAAAAATTATAGGTCAAATGTCTAAAAATTTTACTATTTTTCAACGGTAAAAAGTTTTGAGAAACTGGAAATTGTACTGTTTACTATTTCTTATAAAAGTCCCTTCATTGATGTTCCATTCAAAGTTCAACTTTTAGATTAATTTTTTTCCTCCAAGTTAAACCAAGGCAAATTGTGTAACTAATGGAATTAATAACAAGATCAACTCCAAAATCCTTTATTTATTATTTCTTTGATAGAAAAACACACTCATCTAGCACATTTTGCCATTCTGTTAACTACATCGTTACAGTGCCTAGTTAGGAACAAAAGAAACAACAGGAGAGTTTAAAGAATTCAAGATACACCAAATATCCTTGATAATAAGATAAGTCCAACTATTTGGAAAAAAGATATGTACATTGATCAAATTTACCACATTCAAACAAATAAGATAAGTCCAACTATTTGGAAAAAAGATATGTACATTGATCAAATTTACCACATTCAAACAATCTGACTTGATAGCCAGTGGAAAGAGATTCCTTGGAGCACTGCCCAAGCTTTAGCAATCTTAGCCTCGAGTCACCCAATTTATCATAACCAGCAGCAGCCATTATTTCTCCCTTGGAATCTCAGACTACAGCGTCAGAACCAACTTTTCTGGAAGAATAATCCACAGCAACTTTTAGTTTGAAAAACAAACCAGAGGGAGGATACAGAACCATCGCATTGTGATCCACAGTTTTCCCGAAATAAGAAGACCTCTTGCTGTTTTGCTGTTCAGCAAGTCTTCCAAAAATCACCTGCCTAAGATTCTGAGAGACCAGCAAACACTATCATGCACAAACACTTGAAACAGCTATTCCTGTTGTTCCAAACAGACCAAGAAACAAAAGGACATTCTTCAAACAACACAAACACCCAATTACTCGATTCTAAAATGAAAAGGGCAAAAAACAAAAAGCAAAAAGAAAAGGAAAAACAAGATAAAGCTATAGTTCTGTTTGTAGAAACAATAACGGCTTAACATAAAAACAACTGAAAAAGCAAGGAACCAAAAATCGATATCTCATCTTATTCACACACAAAACTAGCAACATAGCTCCACAGGGACTCTCAGGGAATCAAAACAAAAAGAAAAGTTATACCAAAACTTGTACCTGAATTCCCATCAGAACTACATCAGCGCTGTACCCACCACATGAAGTTCACCAGTTGACACAACTTGTGGCAATGTGCAGATCAAGAACAAAATTTTAACTGCAGCCCAATTTCTAATTTAAAACTTGCCGATACTTTCATGCACAAAAGATGAAGGTGCATGTCATATAAAAATTGGCATAGAGTAATTTTGCCAAAGAAGCCAAGTTTGCACACTCTTGCATGAGAGTGTGCATAATTTTTCAGTACGCAACAACTTCAGTTACATTTGAATTGTCTTTTGTCCATCAGATTATTGTTCTCAATGAGTGTATAGTTGCAGTATCATAGGTACTGGAAAATAGACTTGATGTAGTATATAACTGCTAATTCGTGAACAGAACATGTTTTTAAGGAAATATAAAAAAAAGCTCCAAATTGCACCCAAGTCCATTCTCTCGATATTGACTTCCAAGCTGCTCTTTAAGATATTGGCTCTAACTCTCTTATAAAATAAATGTCATTCATCTCCTTCAACTGCATGTGAACCGTAAGGATTCGGTATGATGAAAAGATTTTGACGCAAAATGCACAGTTTAATCGTCCAAATGAAGCAATTTTGCCAATCTTATGGTAGTCCACTTATACAAGTTTCCCACCAGATAAATATAGCATTCAATATTAGATGCCAGTCTAAAATCAAAGAGCACTGCCTCAAATCAGTGATTCATTGAAAAGATCGAGAACATGATTTCAATCCATTAACTCACATTGGAATTGGTGAAAGATAATTGTGAAGATAGGAACAGGAGATTACCATAGCCTGGTGCTAGTTTTTCACCAATACTCATTGCAAGAGCATAACCCATCATTGAAATGGTGGAAGCGATTTGAATCTCTCACAACTATTTCCCTCCGAAGAAAATCTGATGCTAATTTCATGAAATTGTGGCAATCCACGCAAATCCTGATATTCTTTACAATTCTTACGACACTCCCATGAGGGTTCAAATTGCCTTCATTCATTACAGAAAACATCAAAGCTAGTTTTTCGCTGTGATGATACAAGTGTTCCTCTTTCTGTTCCTCCTCTAAATCATACAAGGCCAAGTTTGTCTCTGGCACATAACCCATCTCCTTTAACTTCCCTATTAGTCCTTCAAGCTTGCTGCATATAACCTCCCTGTCCGGATGGCGTCGACCTCCTGAGGCAAACTCATGAACCTTATTCCCAATTTCAACCCAACTTAGTCCAGGTTCCTTCCTCACTCGATAGTCTTTCATTTCATTCCAAACTGCACCTGCTTCGTCAAAATTACCAGTAGAACAATGTATGTTAGACATCTGTACATAGCCTAATGAATTTCTAGGGTCCAACTCCTGTAGCTTAACTGCTGCAAACTTGGCTAACTGAGTATTCCCATGCTTCCTACATGACCCAAGAAGTGCACTCCAAACCACAGAATCAGGCTCCATTGGCATCTCCCCAATAAGTTTCTCAGCCTCATGAATTTTCCCTGCACGTCCATAAAGGTCAATCATGCAGGCATAGTGATCAACTTGAGGGGCAATATTATAACTTTTTTGCATGCAGTTAAATGTTCTAATTCCTTCTTCTATTAGTCCAGCATGGCTACAAGCAGAGAGGAGAGCAACAAAGGTTGTGGGATCAGGTTGGACGTTTATTTGGGAAAAGAGTTGTAATGCCTCTCTAGCTTTCCCATGCAAGGCATAAGCCTTGATCATAGAATTCCAAGAAATGACATTGTGGTCTTTAATTTCATCGAAAACTTGCTTAGACATAGAAATGGAACCACACCTAGCATAGGCGTGGATCAAGGAATTCGCAAGAACTGTGTCACCTTCAAATCCAACTTTAATTACTCTAGAATGAAACGCTGAGGCATGTCGCTCTGTCACAAGACCTGCACAAGCTTTTAAGACAATGGAGTAAGTATACCAGTCTGGAGTTAAACCCTCTTGACACAATTGAGAAAATAGGAGCAAAGCCTTCTCTGGTTCCTGTTCTGCAAATATTGTTATAATGCTAGTCCACGAAACAACATCCCAATGACAACTTGTCTCTGAGAAGAGCCTATAACTGTCGGCAGCATTCCCTCCAAGATCTGAATAGGCTTTTATTAATGCAGTAGCCACCTTGACTTCTGATATAAACCCAGTTTTGACAGTGAGGCAATGCAGTTGAAAACAAAATCTAGGAAATGTATTAGTGTCATTGTTGTTTCTTACAAAGGAAGAAAAGAGGCTGATAAGCGTGGTGCGGTCAAAACTAATTCCCTTGCTGTGCATTTGGGTAAAAAGATCCATAGCTTGAGCGCCAAGTCCATGAAACTGAAACACAGAAATCATTGAATTCCAAGATATGGTATTTTGGTACTCCATGAACTTGAATACAGTCCAAGCGTTAGTTTTACCATCATAGACGCCACTCTTGCTATACATGGTAATAAGAGCATTCGCAACATAAACACAAGCGTCCAAACACATTTTCAAAGCAAGAGTATGTACCTGCCACCCAAAATGACCATCACCATTAACACACGAACTTAGCACACTTGCAAATGCAAACTCATTTGGACGATACTGCAACAACATTCCCGAAAAGAGCCTACAACAATTGTCAGCTTGCCCACATTGCGCATACCCTGAGATGAGAGCAGTCCAAGAAATAAGGTTTCTTTCAGGCATTTCATCAAAAACTTGTTGGGCATAATCCAAGTAACCACATTTACAGTACATGTTAATGAGGTGGTTGGTAACAAAGAGGTTTCTTGGGCTAGTGGGGCTGTGGGCAACCATATAGTGGTGCAGAGAGAGGCCTTCACGAAGGCAACTTTGGCGAGCACATTCGTGGAATAAAGTGGCGTAGGTTTGGTTGCAATGCGGTTTCCTGATGGTGTAGAAGAGTGAGACAGCTTCGTCGAGAAGGCCACGCGTTGCAAGCATGCGCACCCTTTCAAGAAGCTTCTGAGCTTCAGGTCTGAGGCTTGAAGGTGGAGGAAGATTGCTTGAGCTGAAACTTCTTAAGTAGAGGAACCATGTGCTAGTAGCTGACATAACATCACTCACTTGTTATTTACTTTGGGTGAATCAACCTATAAAAGCTTAATATACCAAAACCAATCATCACACTGTAGAGTCAAGAGGCGGAAAAATAACAACAAAAAACCTCTTTTTTGCATTTTCTCGAAAACCGAGTACAAACAGAAGCAATATATAAACTACATAAACAATTTGGCCTTTAACTCCACTCTAGAAATGTTCAATTTCTAACTATATTATAGGGAAGCATTCTGCAAGAGCCACAAGCTGCTTGAAAGCTTAGCAGAAGAAGAACCTCTATATAAAAAAATAAAATATATATATTGTTGAATAATTTGAAGATTTTGTGATATCTTTCATAATTAGTTTGCAAAGATATCTCAGGATCTTTTCATATTATTCTTCCTTATCTCTTAGAATTATTTTGGGAAGTTATCTTCTTAATGGATTTTGTTGTTCCTATCTTTTAGGCTTGGGAGTGTACGTATGATGTTAAACCTAGTCTATAAAAGGATCTGTAATCAGCTCTAAACTAATAAGAAGCTTTGCTGTTTTTGCCTTCATTTTTTCTCCTATTTTCATCTATATGGTATCAGAGCGGAAATAATTGAGGAGAGATGTATAAACAGGCACTTATCGGAGCAGCAGGGAGCATTACGGAGGTTTCATCTGAAACAGTCCAAGCCGATCCCACGAATGCTACCGCAGCAGCTTCTGATTCCTCCTCCGCTACCCTTCAAATCACCTCTCACAAATTCAATGGAAAGAACTTCCTACAATGGTCTACATCTGTACAGATGGTGATCGAGGGCGCGGCAAATTGGGCTATCTTGATGGCTCTAAATCAAGACCCAACGAAACAGACCCTTCCTACCAAACATGGGATGCTGAAAATTCCATCGTTATGGCTTGGTTGATCAACTCCATGAATGAGGATATTTGCCCGAATTTCATGCTTTATCCTACAGCAAAAAGCATGTGGGACGCTGTCAGGAGGCGTTATTCAGATCTAGAAAATTTTACTCAGATGTGTGATCTGAGAGATATGGTTAGGAATCTGAAATAGGGTGATTTGAGTGTCATACAATACTTCAATACCCTTACAACACTTTGGCAAGAGTTGGACATGTTCAATAATCACAACTGGAAGTGTCAAGAAGATGCTGCCCTGTATAAAAGCATCGTTGAGAAGGAACGAATCTATGATTTTGTCTCTGGCCTAAACAAGGATCTTGATGAAGTTCGGGGTCGAACCCTAGCCCTAAAACCATTGCCTCATATTGATGAAATCTTTGCTGAAGTGAGACGCGAGGAGTTCAGGAAACAAAAAATGCTTGGTTCAAAGGACTCGATTATCACTGATAATTCGGCGATGGCTGCGCATAACCAGTCCAACTTCAACACAAATGTGTCTCGGACAGGCAGAAAATCAGGAAGTTTATGGTGTGATCATTGTAACAGACCACATCACACTCGGGAGACCTGCTGGAAGCTTCACGGCAAACCTGCAAATTGGCGCGAATAGGCAAATAAGCGTGATGGAAGAGGCTTTCAAGCTAACAAAGCTGAAACAGATCCTCCAGAAAAGAAGGACAGTAACGAGGCACACCAAATTACCTTGAGTAAAGAACAATTGGAGCAACTCTATAAGCTTTTGACCCCATCGCAGCCAAACACTTCTCTTTTGGCACAACGAGGTATTTGTTTCTCTACTGGGTCCTCTGAAAATCATGAATCTTGGATAATAGATTCCGGGGCATCAGACTATATGACCAGCCATGGAAGTTTATTTTCCTCATATATTCCCAGCCCTGGTAACATAAAAATTAGGACTGCCAATGGTGTTTTATCTGTTGTGGCAGGAACTGGAACCATTCATATTGCTCCAAATATCATTCTTAAATCAGTTCTTCATGTTCCTAAATTAACTTGCAACTTTTTATCCGTTAGCAAGTTAACAAAGGATCTAAATTGCTTGGTGCAATTCTCACATAGTGATTGTCTGTTTCAGGATCATTTGGGGAAGAGGATTGGCAGTGCTAAGGAACACGGAGGACTCTATTACTTTGATAAGGATTTCGGTGTGCTTAAACAAGCTCTATCTACTGTTTTTGATTTTTCTTCGATGTCTGATGTTTAGAAAATAATGTTATGGCATTATAGGTTAGGCCATCCAAATTTTTTTTATTTAAAACGTTTGTTTCTAGATCTGTTTCATAATAAAGAGCTTGTGAATTTATAATGTGAGGTGTGTCAGTTAGCCAAGCATCATCGTGCCACTTTTAGTCCTCAACTATATAAATCTTCCAAATCTTTTGCAATTATTCACAGTGATATTTGGGTTCCCTCTCGTGTCAAAAATCAAAAGGGTTTTAAATGGTTCATCACTTTTATTGATGATCACACTAGAATGTGTTGGGTGTATTTGATGAAAGAAAAATCAGATACTGAACAAATTTTTAAGAATTTTCATGCCATGATTAGGACTCAATTTCAAGGGGAAATACAAATTTTGCACACTGATAATGGGAAAGAGTATTTTAACTTAATACTTGGGAATTATCTTCTAGATCATGGCATAATACATCAAAGCTCATGCACTGACACACCCCAGCAAAATGGCATTGCCGAGAGAAAAAATCGTCATCTTTTTGAGGTTGCCCGATCCATAATGTTTACCTCAAATGTCCCAAAATTTTGTTGGTGTGATGCTATTCTTACTTGAACATGCTTGATCAATAGAATGCCTAGTCGTGTCCTCAATTATGAAACCCCACTCAACACCTTTGTGAAATTTTTCCTTCAAACTCGGTTGTTCACTTCTTTGTCCCTCAAAGTCTTCGGCTGCATCTCATTTGTTCACAATCACTCACCAAATAGGACAAAGCTAGATCCAAAATCTTTAAAGTGTATTTTTCTGGGGTATTCATCGACTCAAAAGGGTTACAAGTGCTTTTCACCGGAAAAACAAAGGTATTTTGTTTCTATGGATGTTACATTTTTTGAAAATTGTCCCTTTTATGCCAAAAATTCCCTTCAGGAGGAGAATAAAAATACACAAGAAGACAATTTTTGAGAACTTGCTTTACTTATTTCTTTACCACCTCACACTGAAGTCGAAAAAATAAACAGCTCTTCACCATGCTATTCTCCACAAATATCATCTCACACCGAACCTGAAAAAATAAATAGCTTGCCTCTTGCTCATCCAGAAAATACGGAAACTGTGTCTCTTGAAAAAATTTCAACCGAGCCTATGATGCCTTCAAACTAGAACAATTTGCCGACAGGGGGAGAATCTCAACAGCAGAATGAGCTGATTGTTTATTCACGCAGAAAAAGGCATCCGAGGATAGAAGAATCCGTGGCTCCTATGCATATCCAAGAATCTGAACCGGAACCTGAAACAGGTATGAAACCCTCCAGTTCTTTGCCTGAAATAAAAGATCTTGACCTTCCAATTGCCTTGAGGAAGGGTGTCCGGTCATGCACTCAACACCCTATTTCCCACTATGTTTCATATGACCACTTGTTCCCTACTGCTCGTGTCTTTGTTACTAATCTTTCAGCTGTTAAGATTCCACAAGACATTGAAGAAGCTCTGAAGATTCCGGAATGGAAGCAAGCAGTCTTAGAAGAGATGCGTGCTCTTGAAAAGGATGGAACATGGGAAATTGTGAAGAAACCAGCAGGAAAATCTCCAGTTGGCTGTAAATGGGTGTTTACAGTTAAATACAACTCCAATGGCACAATAGATCGGCACAAAGCCAGGTTGGTGGCGAAAGGATTTACACAGACATATGGCATTGATTATCAATAGACCTTTGCTCCAGTTGCGAAATTGAATACTGTCCGGATTTTTTTGTCCATAGCAGCGAACCTTGACTGGAAATTGCAACAGTTGGATGTAAAAAATGCCTTCCTCAATGGAGATTTAGAAGAGGAAGTTTACATGGAGCTTCCACTAGGTTTTGACAAAGGGAGAGAGTCCGAAAGAGTTTGTAAGCTGAAGAAATCCCTTTATGGTCTGAAGCAATCACCCAGAGCATGATTTGAGAAATTCACTAAAGCAATCCTACGGCAAGGTTACAGGCAGACTCGGAGCGATCATACCTTATTTTTCAAACATACAAATAGTAAAGTGGCAATACTCATTGTTTATGTCGATGACATCATTCTGACTGGAGATGATGAAGATGAAATGATCAGATTAAAGAAGAACCTTGCAAGCGAGTTTGAAATTAAAGACTTGGGTCAATTAAGGTATTTTCTGGGAATGGAAGTACTGAGGAACAGGTCTGGAATTTCTGTTTCCCAAAGGAAGTATATACTCGATCTGTTGGCAGAAACAGGCTTGCTAGGAAGCCGACCTGCTGAAACACCAATGGATCCGAGTAACAAACTGGGAAAATGTCCTGATGGAGCTCCGATTGATGAAGGGAGATATCAGCGTCTAGTAGGAAGACTCATTTACTTGTCCCATACTAGACCCGACATCGCATTTGCAGTTAGTACTGTTAGTCAGTTTATGGATTCACCATGCGAAGCACACTTGGAAGCTGTCTACCGAATACTGAAATACTTGAAAGGGACAGCTGGTAGGGGACTATTCTTCAAGAAGAATTCCAAGAGAAGTATAGAAGCGTTTACAGATGCAGATTGGGCTGGCGATATTGATGACAGAAAATCAACCTCAGGATATTGTACCTTTGTGTGGGGGAACTTGGTAACTTGGAGGAGCAAGAAACAGTCTGTTGTTTCCAGGAGCAGTGCTGAAGCTGAGTTCAGGGCAGTAGCTCAAGGAATATGTGAATTATTATGGCTGAAAATGATGTTAGAAGAGCTCAAGGTGACTAAGGAAGAATCTATGAAACTTTTCTGTGATAACAAGGCTGCAATAAATATCTTTCATAATCCAGTGCACCACGATCGAACTAAGCATGTCGAGGTAGATCGATATTTTATCAAAGAAAAGATCGAGAAAGGGATTATTTGCATGTCCTATGTCACTTCATCAGAACAGGCTGCAAATTTGTTGACTAAGAGTCTTTCTAGACCAATTTTTAAGAAACTAATCGACAAGCTGGGTATGATGTATGTGTTCAGCCCAGCTTGAGGGGGAGTGTTGAATAATTTGAAGATTTTGTGATATCTTCCATAATTAGTTTGCAAAGATATCTCAGGATCTTTTCATATTATTCTTCCTTATCTCTTAAAATTATTTTAGGAAGTTATCTTCTTAATTGATTTTGTTGTTCCTATCTTTTAGGCTTGGGATTGTACGTATGATGTTAAACCTAGTCTATAAAAGGATCTGTAATCAGCTCTAAAATAATAAGAAGCTTTGCTGTTTTTGCCTTCATTTTTTCTCCTATTTTCATCTATATATATATATATATATGAAACAAGACATACATATATACAGACTCTGGACATTGAAAAAAAACCATAAAAAATAATACAAATTACAGTAAATTACCTGAGAGTGAGAGAGGTCTAGAGTTGAAGGCAACAGCTCCTACTGCGTTTGAATATAGAGCAGAGGTTGGTCCTCCATTGATAAAACAATGGGGAGCGGTGTACTGAGAGGAAGAGACTCTAATAATCTTCATCGCCAGGAGAAAAATAGCTATAAAGTCATGGAAATAGATTAGGAGACACTTCAAGTTGGGTTCAAGGACGTTAAAAGTGGAGGTAGTTTTGGAGAACCCATTAACCAGGCCATATATTGATTAAGCTAACTGGTTGATAAAAGAATGTTGATGGGGCATCGAACAAAGTGAAGAGACACTTTCACTTGTATGATGCAACAATTTCTTTTACTTGCTGCCAATATGCAAGACAATAATCCACTTTTTCAAATGCGATATTAAAAGGTCTAATTTGATATGAAATGTTTAATCAATTGCTTCAATTAATAAGGTGGGCCACAAGAGTTTGGGGTAACAATAAAAAGGCAGCTGCTATAAAGAAGTAAAACTATAATGTGGTTTGTAGTCTGTATAGGAGATGCCCCGTTATTAAATGCACAACTCATAAAAACAAAGCAATAACGTTATACCCATGATGAACCAGCAAGCCACCACACATCCCTTTGTCGCCTCGTGTTCAATGCACTTGCTAACTTGGTTTGGTTTTTCTCATGCTTTTGCAAATATGATTTCTAGAGGCCATACTTGTCTTCAACTAAGCCTAAATTATATTATCCAATCATATGCTAGGTGATAGTATTTGAGTCAATCTCTGTTAAGTCAACATTATGATTATTGCTATTATGTAAGATGAGAATTAACCACTAATAGATTGCTCTCTAATCCTCATTTACATCTAAACCTACTCGCTGAAAACTGCAATATGAGGATCGACTATAGTTACCTTGTGGAAAGCACCAATAAAATGCTTATGTCCTATTTACAAAACTGTCTTTCCTTAGGGGAAAACAGTGTCTTCCATATAGAACAGCTTATATTTGAAGGAACATAATTCAGGGAAGGTAGTTTATTTATTTATTTTTTTAATTTTTAAGAAAGCAAAATAATGGGGACTTTCAGCATGTTATTAATAAATCACCGGCTGAAGTAGAAAATCGGAGAGACCTAGTGCCCAACGGAAGAAATCAGGCCAAAAATGAGGCTAAAAGTGTTAAAAGACCGACAATAGAAAAGCCCAAGTATTGATCCTCCATGAAAATTGAGTCAAACAAAAGATAGCAATATTGACCCATTGAGGCATTTTCTCAAACATATGGTGTGCTATAGGAGCGTGACATCTTAATGTTAATTCCACGATATTTGAAGAGAGAATTTCTATAACTAAAACAATACTATATAAACCAAAACCACATAGTATAACTTAACTTCAACAATCCACAGATAGTTTCTACAGAAGAATCATATATAAATATAACAGAGATCAGCACAGCACTTAACTTAAAAGGAAAATCTTGTAAAACTGACCTGAAACTAGAGTTGTTCAACTCTCTATTTAGCTCTTATAATTTCTCTGCAATGCAAACACAAGTAAGCATAAATTAAAATGGAGAAGAAGAAAACATGGTGGTGTTGAGCTATGTTACTACTTACTACGAACTACGAACAAACCACAAATATGAGGCCGTTACCGCCTCTCTCGGCGGCTCGTTTGGAGGGCTGGATAACTTTAGCCCAGTCTCGTATTTGGCACGCAAAAAGAGACTCCGGTCCGGGACTTGAAAACTTGAATAAGAACCTCAGTGAGGTGAAAGAGATTGGATTAATTAAAATAAAATAAATTACGGACTAAACACAAAAAAATACCGACTTAAATCCTAATTTTTTTTTTTTAATTTTAAACTCATCTTAAACTCGAACAAAAACTATTTCATTTTATTTCTAGTTCGTTCTTTCTTAGAATTTCAAAATTGTATTATTGTAAAATGTTATAATAAATAAACAAAAAAGCTGTATAGCGAATTAAGTGATACGCAAAAAAACCGTACAGATTTATCCATTTCTTTCCTTTTTAATGGGAAAATTAGGCTCAACTTTCGAGTAGATGTCGTGCTTTTGTATTTAGCTGCGCCCACATTTTAGTCGTACTTTGTCGTATCGGCCCATAGTATAAAATCAGTGGTTCGGCACGGATCACTGACTCATACTCAAACGTGTTGTGTCGTGTCGTATCGTGCTGTGCCAACCTACGTGTGTAAATGTGCTAATCTTTTTGGGCCAAAATTGACTCATTTAATTAGTAAATTTTATTAGTTTTAATGTCCATTTTATCATTTTTTTTTTCAAATAATTGTAATTTAAATATAAAAATGGTAAATTTAATCTAAAATTTTATCTTAACTAAGTTTGTATTACACCTACTTTACCATAAATTCATAATTATTTGAAAACTCTTCTTTTTCTTTTGAAAGTCTGTCAAGCTGAAGAAGTATATCACTAGCGTATAAAAGCATCCCAACTAAGTTGGTACCCAACTATCTCAACAATCCCTTGCCTTACGACCCTTGAAAGATAATTATTATTAATAAGAAAAATAGAAGAAAAGAGAATAATAGTTTAGAGCTTACAACCCCAAAGCAAAAGTAAGTAGAAAAGACCTAAAAAAAAATTATACGAGCCTCGTTAAAACTTGATTAGACAAAACTCAATGGAAAAAGAGTTCTAGTCAGAAAAAGGAGTATTAATTATTCAAGAAAGATACTATTAACGAAAATGATAAAAAAGTTTAGGAGTTAAATCCCTTATAACATAGAAAAGAATAAAATCTTATTTATTTTTCTTATCATTGTTTGACTTTAAGTTTATAAAATTTTCTTCCCATATTGTATGGTATGTTTTTTATATTCATTTTTTTCTCATTTTTCTTTAGCCTAGATATATCTCCTCCCAATCTTTAACAACCTACATGCTAATTCTACTTGAGGTGCTAAATATAATAGGAAAAAAAATTAAAAAAATATGTATACAGAAAAAACAAAATGATAATAATACAAAAGTTTAACGTGCTAGCATGTTATGTCTGTGGGCCATGTCGTTCCATGTTTGACCTATCGTACCTAATTCATTGGCCTGACACGACCCACGTAATCGTACTGCACCTAGTACGGCCCACAATTTAATATGTCGTGTCATAACGTGCCACCGTGCTATTGGGTCGACCTGGCCCTCTTGACAGCTCTATGTTTAAGGTTTAAGTTTTCACCTTTAACAGCTTCTTTTAATTTTTATAGTATTTGTTATCGTAAAATTCTAAATTTACCTCTAATTTTCACCTAAATTGATTGAGGTATGTTTGCTAATTGAAGAGATATTTTAATACAACATATTGAGTTGATTGTTATATGACAAAAGCTAAACGATACAGCGGGCGAAAAAATGAATTAGTTAATGGTAACTTCTTGTTAGTAGTCATAACGGACAATTAAAAGGGCAAAAACTAAAACCTTTTGACTAATAAATGGACATTTGCCTATTAAAGAGGCTCGTTAAGCTATAAATTAGTATGTAGACAAATTTACTAATACTGATTTTTTTAAAGGATATACACCATAAAATCTCAAACTATTATGTTGAGGTTTTTTCAAGGAAAAAAGCAATTAGATTCTAATATCAAATCCACTAGTATTGCGTACAATAATTGCAATGAAGTCAAAAAGAGACAAAATTTATAGTAGTTTGATCCTAAAAAGATATTACATCTACTTTTGTTTATCGTGGAGAGACTGCTTTATAAAGCTAAATAGCTATAGATTCAGTTCAACAAATCAATGTAATTGTGAACTTATTGAGAAAGACGACTAAACATTCTTATTTTTAGGAGAAAAGTCTCAGTAGTTTACAATTATATATACCGCTTCAGATAGCAATTTTATCTATAAAATAATAAGATAATCACAAATATTCCTTTAATTATCTAAATTTGAATGGAATATCTCTAAATAAATAGTAATTATCTAAATCTCGTTGAATAATCAGTCTTCTAGAAAGATCCATAGCACGTTTCCTTGAGAGTATAGCTTGCTTGGTAATCTTGCTAGTTTCTCTCTTGGCAAGCAATCAGCTCGCTAGTTGACTTACTTGTGAGCAATCAACTTGCTGCTTGTTCTCCAGCTCAAGTATTCCCCCATAAGAGACTAGTGATAAATTTGTTGGAGATGTCCTCGCTAGAACTGAGCTCGTTATGTGCATCTTGCGAGAATATTTGAATGTCTGCACGCAACAACAAAAATATTTGTGAGCATGTCTAAATTTGAGAGAAATGGAAAATGAGCTCGCTAGTTGAGCTTACAAGCATATTTGAATTTGTAAGTAATGAGAAATGAGCTCGTTAGTCGAGCTTGCAAGCATATCTGAATTTATAAGTGATGAGAAATGAGCTCGGTAACTGTTGACGGAGGTTTTGTCAACAATGAATATAGGAAATTGTGAGATGTGGCTTGTGTATGAAAAGGGTTGAAAGCAAAATAAATAAAGAGACAAGAATTTTATAGTGGTTCAGCCCCAAAAAAGATGAGCCTACGTCCACTTTTCTTCACTATTTTCTGGAGGATTACAAGAGTTTCTCGGTCTCAGGATGAGAGCAAAGAAAATTACAGAATGAAAGTGTTTCGTGAAGAATGTGTATTCTAGTTTTTTTTTTTTTCTTACAATGAGATTAAGCCTCCTTTATATAGATGAGGAAGACTTAAAGTTACCTAATTACATAAACGGGTAAGTGTGTAATCAGAACAATACAATTATGGTAAAACACGATCGGGTAACATCCCTTGAACCAAATAAGGTAATTACTTGATCTCTATTAAGAAGCTTGTTTCCTTATCTCTGCCTATATTTTAAGCTTTCCCTTTTCGTGTTGATCGCACTTTGTCATCCGGAAGTAGTCGCATAATCAAATGAGGACATATGCGACTTTGAGAACAAAGTTACTTTCCTTTTTCGCCGTTTACTAATATGGATTTAAGATCGCATAACAGTAACTGAGTGTCACGGGCCGCCTCTTTGACACTTCGAAATAGGCAGAACATGCTGCACTTGTTATCGCTCGAAGCTAGCAAGTCAGCCTAGAACTTAAGCCTGTAGGAAAACAAACCCATTAGTTAGCCATATCGCAGGCAACTCTGTGTTAAGGGCAGTAACATAGCATTGAGCAAGCACAAAGCAAGCAGATTCGATAGCGGCAATCATATAAGAAGCGAGTACAAAGCAAGCACATCGAGACAACAACTAGGCAATAATAAGCAACAACGAAGGCAACACGTAGACATAAATAAATATCATATCTTTCATTGATAGGGCAAGTAGGTTCACAACTAAGCCCCTCATGCTGGTGGCCAACGCCTCCCACGGGCACCCGGGTCACCCCACCTCAAGAGCTTTTTGAGCTTTTAGCCTTCTGGTAGAAGGAAATATGATTTTTGCGAGAAAACATATGGCAAAATTAAGGCAAAATAATTGAGTTTCAAATTTACAATAATTTTTCCCTAATTCTTAGCTTCAAATATGGGGTATTTGGCCACGGACTTGACTAATGATCATGGACGAAAATACTTTTACAAAAATACAAAAATCTCCAATCATTAACACCACTGTGGGCACAACGTAGGCACCATGTGCATACTATGTGTGGGCATCATGGGCTTTGGTGTGGCAACACACCACACTGAGCCAATATATCTAGATTTGCAAACAATATGAAATAAGCTTGCTAGTTGACTTTGTAAACATATTACTTGTTGCCATTGCTAACAAGTAGAACCCCTTGAGCTAAATATTTGTGTGAACTTTAGACTTTGCTCGCACTTTTTTTATAATGAAAACTTTTTGTATACATATTATTATAAAAGAAACCCTATTATGAATAATAGTTATATCTAATCTGGTGTACCAGGTACATCATATGTCAAATTTGACGTTTCATTGAATTTTAAATTTTTATTTAGAAGTTCTTATTTTACAATTCTAAAATAATAAGATCACATTTTTTATGCAGATTTTTAATGAAAGTTAGTGGTTCATAGTAATTAATTGTCTTGTTAGTTATTAATAAAAATTTAAAAATAGCTTTTTATATAGCACTGTGGATTGGAGTTTAAAATTTATATTTAAATTTGGGGATAATATCATAAAAACCTCACCACTTTTAATCTTTTATAAAAAAAAAATTAAAAAAAAAACCTTCATTTGTGTTTTTCTATCAAATGATTCAAATCTCACTAGGTTTATATATAAAATCAAAATTATAGTTTAAAATTGTTGCAAAAACGTTTTTATTCTTAAAAATTATTTATTAACATCTATAGAAATAGCCAAAAGGCAATCATCTAGACTGAAAAATGATCTATAATCTCTTATGAATCCAATAGTTTTAGTTTTCAAATACATAAATTTTTTTTTTTGAATTTGTTATTTGATTTTAAAAGTTAAAAACATTCGCTTTGAACAATTTTAACTCCAATTTTAACTGTATATGTAAATCAAGGTAAAATTTGATAGAAAAACACAAATAAAGGGTTTTATTTGATATTAGAGAAAAACATGAGTTTTTTTTAAAAAAAAGACTAAATGTCATGAGTCCTTTTTTTTTAATATTATCCCTTAAATTTGGTATCAAATTTAACGTTTTATTATTATTGTGTTTTTGTGTGGTAATTATAGCATTAGCAACATTATTTGTCTAGGGATGGCACATAATATGTACGAAAAACAACCATTTGCTCTAATTATTCTTAAATAAGAATCAATTACAATCAGTGCCACTTTTTTTCCAAGACTTTTTAAAGATTATTTGCAGCACTGTTTTTTTCAATTAATTAGTTGCCAAAAGTGATATTTAGCTACTTAGGTACTTAGGTTATCTCCAACCCATAACACCAAAATAGTATAACATTTACACCAATATAATGGGCCTATTTGGTATGGCTTTCAGAAGTTACTTTTTGACTTCCTGAGATCAGAAGCAGCTTCTGAGCCTATTTGGATGAAATATCAAAAGAGCTTCTCGAATCTGAAAGCTCTTTCAGATGAAGCTAATACGTGGCTTCTTTGGGAAGAGTTTCAAAGAAAATATGGAATTTTTTTCTGGGTTTTAATGAAAATTTAGATTTCCATATTTAGCCTTATTTTAATAAATGACAAAAAATGCTATTTATATACCCAAATCAAAATTTTAATACTAAAAGTTATGATTTTAACTTATCTTCTTCTACTGCATAAAAGTATGAGCAAAAGTTATCCCAAACGAGCCCAATGTAACTTTTATACTATTTCATAAGTTCAACTCCAACCCGTTACACTAATTTTCTTTCTATTCTTTATCTTTTTAGTCCTCAATAATTAATTTATTTCACAAATTACTACATCTATATTTTAATTGACACATTATTGTTTAAGTTTATGTTGCATTTACTAAAATGTTGTTAGAATTTTAGTTTTTATTGTTTTTTAGTGTTAATTTATTTATGCATTCATGAATTTTAATGAGTAGTTATATTTTAATTATTAGTAACACTTGTATTAATTACTTAATTTTAGTTTTATAGTAAAAATTTTAGCTTAAATAATAATCAAATTAAATTAAATTAAATTATTATAAATAATAAAGGTTAATAAAAATGATATATTAGGACTAAATTTGTAGGAAGTTATAAAGGTGTGGGTTATAATGAAAATAAAAAAGTTAAAATCGTGTTACACCAAATAAGTGTAGTGAATAGTATGACACCTATGTAATACTATTCACTGCACTAAATTTGGTGTAAGATTTGGTGTTGCATTGGAGAGGGATTTTGACACCCAAATGGTATTTTGCACCAATTTGAAGTAGCGTTGGAGATGTCCTTAATAACTACCTTAGAAGCTTCCTACTATTCCATTCTTTCCCAAACAAACCAGTTAACTAGGATAGAAGCTTCATGTTCACACTAAAAAAATTGGCACTATGTCTTAAAAAATGAAAAAGAATTAATAATAGCAATGACATATGAATTAGACTCATTATACAACTTTGGCCCCCGAATTTTCGGCTTACATAGTAATAGCCCGGGAACTATGGAATTGTTACAATAATAATCCTTTAAACTATTAAATATTTAACATAAATAAGTCATTACAAAACACATAATTTGGTAACCATGGTCTCCAAATTTTCAACTTATATAGTATATAACCAAGACTTATGTAATTATTGCAATAATAACCATTTATTTTCACAAATTATTAAATTTATTGAATCATGTGCAGAGCATAAATTTTGGTAACTATGACTGAAAACGAGACTCTAACTCATATAAGTAAATAATGCCCGATTATATACTTTATCCATGACTATTTTATGTTAAAAGCTAACTTTTTGTGACAAATAGGTTATTGCTATAACAATTGCATAATTTAGGAGCTATTACTATATAAGTTAAAAATTCGGTCGTCAAAATGGTACAATGAACATAATTCAAAAGTCATTATAATTATTAGGAGAGTTATATTCGCTCGCACCCTTAAGTTCAATAAAAGTACCCCTTTAATTAATGAAATGACTATATAGAACAATTTTTCAATCCCAAATTATATACTCCATCTTGGTTGTCTTCTTCAATTGAAGCTACTTCCAATCCTCTCATGCGTCTTTTACAAAACTTTTCTTCTCTCTATTCTTTCGACTCTTTTCTGTCTCACTTTTCTCCAATTATTGTGGCTATTTTATTCCTATTTTTTCACTTCCTTTTTTTTTGGTCCAAATTTAATCCATTTTCATAATAGTTGATTTCTTTTTCTTTTTATGAGTTATACGAGAATAATATTTTCATATACTAAATGAAAGCAATTAATAAGATAACAAAGAGACAAAATAACTTAAAATATGAAATGATTTACCAAAAAAACCCTAAAATATGAAAAAGAAAGAAAACTAGAAACTTAATTTTTTTTTTTTTTTTGCTTGAAAAACTAGAAACTTAAATTGAAAACGAATTTTGATGCAATATCACGAGTGTTTTTTTTTTCAGAAACATAGAAACATTCAAATATACTTAATTCCTTTGAGAAATAAATTTTCTAATAGAAACAAAATTATTTGTAACAATTAAAAAAAAAAAAAAAACTGTTCTTCTGTTTTTTCACGTTATGGTGGACATGAATGATCATGATAGGGAAGATGGATTGAACGATTAAGGGAGAAAAGGAGTGCACATAGTGTTTTTAATTTTCTTCGAGTCTTTTGTTCTTTACAATAATCAAAGGGTGCTTTTAGCTTTTTATATTAGTAGAAGGTGTGAATATAATCACCCTAATTATTAACCCTTAAAAAAAATACTACTTAATAACGTGGGACTGATATGAGGGGAGTGTGTCTAAGAAAGAGAAAAGAATAATCATCTACGTGGCACTTTCAACTTGTCCACATAAGCTAGTAACTTTCGGGGTCAAGTTGCCGCGTCTCTAACTACTACTTCCAATTTTCCTGTCTTAAGGTAAAGACGGTAGTGATCTGTTGGTACTTGCCAATTAAAAAACGTCTGCGTCGTATCAAAATTCAAAGGAGAAGAGAACACTGAAATGACTAAAATAGCCACAGCGATGACAACAGCAAAGCGCTCTAAGGAGGGACAGTTTCGTAAATCTACACCCAATCTGTATTCACCCAGTGGGCGGGGAGAAAAACTGAGCCGATGAACTCTGAAACAGAGCCTCTAACAACCAACCCCCGCTCTGAAACAGAATTCAAAAGCGGTTAGAACCAAAAGGAAAGAACGCATAAACACTCTCTCTCTCTAAACCCAAATCTTGATGAAACAAGCGAGCTGATTAGCTTAAGCTTAATCCAATTCAAGAATGTCGATTCCAATACTCGAAGCTTGCAAGAAGAGGAAGAGAAGGCCAAAGCTCTTCGGGTTCCATACGTTCGGAGATCCCGGTAGCCCGATCCATCCCACGGGCCCTTTCAGAGAGAACATTCGAGTGTTCCTTCGAGAATGTGCCGAAACGGAAGACTACAATCTTGAAGGAATGCCCATTTGGTGTACCCTTCTGGTCCATGAGAGCAGAAGCCTCGTCGTCCCTCTCTACACCATTGAAGAAGACGTCAAAACCTCCCCTAAACCCTACTGCGACCACTGCCGATCCACCGGTAAGTGATGATAATCATCTCCGCTCTAACCTCTTTCCTTTTTCTTTTTTTTTCGGGATTTAATTTCTCGGCTGGGGTTTCATGGCGAATGGAGAGCTTTGTTTAAACTTTCATAACGTTTCCTCTGTTCTTGGGATTTTTTTTTCATTTTAAAGGTTGGAGTAACCACTTCGTTACCAAGAGAAAATACCACTTTTTGATCCCAATGGACGATTTGTGGAACAAGCCATTGGATGATGGTGTTCTCGATGCCCATGAGTCCCATCTCTTGTACGGACTCATCCATTCTAATGGCCATGGCCACTTGCTCTGTATTAATGGACTTGAAGGTGGTTCCAAGTACCTGTTTGGTAGAGAAATCATGGACCTTTGGGATCGGATATGCACTATTCTTCAAGCACGGTACAAAACAGCCAACCCTTGCTTTTATTTTTCGTGTTTTGAATCGTATTACATGAGCATTTTTCTGGGGGTAATTTTCTTCCATAATTTGCAGGAAAATTACGGTGGCTGATGTCTCGAAGAAACGATCCATGGACCTTCGTCTTCTCCACGGGGTTGCTTATGGACACCCGTGGTTTGGCAGGTGGGGTTACGGGTTTTGCCATGGGAGTTTTGGGGTGAGGAATTACAACTACGACAGAGCGATTGAGATACTCTGTTCATTGGAACTTGAAACCATCATCAATGATTTCAACGACACAGATCAATTCCAGGAAATCAAGCAAATTATTCGGCTTTACAGAGATTTGAGCGAGACCCAATTGATAACGCTCAAGGACCTGCTCAGATTCATGCTCACGGCCAAGTCCCGAGCTCCGGCGGCGCAGCGGAAACCGATCATGGCGGGCTCTAGTACGCCGGCTTATTCGTCGTTTTCGGTCTCGAAACCGTTCACCAGAACAGCTCTACAGAGTATTAAGCCTCAGGGGAAAGACACTAAGCCTGTTAAGTACAAGAAGTTCGGCACCGTAGTGGCTAACATGGACAGCCGATGGCCTCCGAGGCGACTCGAATTTGCGGCCGATGTGATTGTGAACGCCCTCAAGGAGAAGAAAGAGAGCCATTTCGGCAACGGCGGAATGACTCGGCAAGACGTCCGAGACGCTGCTCGGCTACATATCGGCGACACCGGCTTACTCGATTACGTTCTCAAGTCACTCAACAACGTTGTAGTCGGAAATCAGATTGTGCGCCGGGCCGTTAACCCCTCAACAAGAATACTGGAGTACACAATTCACGAAGTTGGTGATTTGGCTACTAAGGTCTCTGAATCGGAACGGGAGATGTTGGTTAATCCGATTCCGAAGCCGATATCTAGTACTCCATCTCCCTCTCTGGTTCCCGGGATCGACGTGTACAACGACGTCGTTTACTTGTACAAACACGTGCTTCTGGATTATCCAGCTTCGGAGCTGGTTGAATTGGCTACTCAGACGGTTCTAGACACCAAACACTTTGTCAAGGAGTGGCCATTTAGAGACGATGAAGATCAGATATTGACATTCATGTGCAGATTTATGCCGTTGAGTTTAGGCGATGGCGACGCCAGTGCAATTGGAGACATTGTGTCTGTTCCGTTACACGCCACTGTTGGTGAGCTGAAACTAGCCGTGGAGAGCGCGTTGAGGGACACTTATTGTGTGACGGAGCAAATAGTAGTGACGGAGATAGAGGGGTTGGAGGATGTTGATGATGGAGAAGTGCTGTTTGGGAGGGTGGAATCTGGTGTGGAGATAAGGGTCAGGGGGAGTAGTAGTCTTGGGGTTGAGTCCAAGGGCTCCGAGGTGGTGCTAAGGCGCCAAGGTGGGAGTGACACATGGATGGTTCGGTGCGAGTGTGGTGCCAGGGATGATGATGGGGAGCGGATGGTGGCCTGCGACATCTGCGAGGTGTGGCAGCACACGCGGTGCAGCGGGATCGATGATGCGGAGATGGTGCCGCCGCTGTTTGTGTGCTCCGCTTGCTGCGCCTCGCTTTTGCCACCTAGAGCTGCTGATCATCATGAGGCTGCTGCTTTTGGTGCCATGGAGTATTGTGA
This sequence comes from Trema orientale, assembly GCA_002914845.1. Classification (NCBI taxonomy): domain Eukaryota; kingdom Viridiplantae; phylum Streptophyta; class Magnoliopsida; order Rosales; family Cannabaceae; genus Trema; species Trema orientale. The sequence goes on from JXTC01000182.1 coordinate 141,930, forward strand.
TGATTTGCTGCTGATGAACCCCCCTCCAGTTGATCACTATGGTTTGGCCATTGGATACTGATGAGATTTGGTACCAATTTAAGGACTTTAGTTAGGTTGTGGTACAGAGCTGTGGTTTGTCATTCCGCATGGATTAGGCTTGTTTCATTTTTGCTGTACACGGCAAAAGCTATGTACAAGTTTTGTACAAGAATCTCTTTAGTTCAGAAGTCAGAATATATCAACATTCCCTTAATTTTGTTAATTCTTTTCCCTTTATTTTGTTAAGTCTCCGTATTAGTTTCTTCAACTGTCTACATTTCTTACAATTTCGTCCGTTTACGCTTTTTCCACATTTTTGTTTTAGAAGAATGAGAATATCCTCTCCACCACCCCTGCCCCCCTTCTTTTCTTCATCTTTCCCTCTCTCTCCCTATGTACATTATGTCATTTGATTTCACGTTTAAAAAATCGTGACAAAAATAATTGAGATTAGCTATGTTTGGTAGAAGGAAAAGAACAAGGTTGTTCGGTAAAATAATGCTAGCTAGTTTGCTAACTCAGAGATTAACTTCTCTGTTTGCTAATTAAAAAAAAAAAGAAAAAAAAAATAGCTAGACCAAATACTAATATCTATCACAAGCTGATACAGAACTAAGAGATGATCATCATGTGGAAATGGTCATGTGGCTCATACGTAGGAAAGCCTAGGAACTTGGTCATGAAAAAGTTCGTGAGATGGTGACTATTTTTCCAATGCTCGACCTCTTTTGCTCTCACGACGTCTGACCATGGATCGAAGCCGCTGGAGAATTGGTGGTAGATAATTTGTCTGTTTGTAGCCCAAGTCATGTAATTATGTACTGGAGCGCCAAATAACTTACTTTGTGCGCCAAATTTGCTCTCAACCTGAACATAACAAAACAAATTTAATAGCAAATTGACCAAAGAACAACAATTTTAGTGTCACTAGAGCTGAATTTAACCGAGATTTCTCTACACTGTTTCTTGAAAAACTACACAAATTTCTAAGCTAGCTTGCGTAAAGTCACAATTTACGCTCTCTTTTTTTTTCTTTTTTTCATAACGCTTACTATTTCACAAGTATTTGGAACTCCAAATTCTGAAATATAGAATAACAGCAAGTTGAAACGCTATCGAAGACTCAAAGCTCATAACTGTAATGGGCCCATCCTGTGACTTAAATAAATGTTCACTCTTCAGAAACCCACAATCTTTTCGATGAACCCTTGCGTTGCCCCTGAAAATACCATAAGGCATTTAGTTAATGTAAAAATATTAAATAGTAGGGAGAGGAGGAAAAAAAAAAAAAAAAAGAACCCAACACACGCAAGATTTTTGAAACTGGGTACGCAATAAAATGAGTTAACAAAACCTTGAAAGGCTCATTGTCTGTTCTGAACCCGATGCCAAGAACATACTTTAGCCAAACCGGAAAACCTCTGCACATAACACAGTTTGTTTTAAGGATCAAAATGGTGAAATAATCTTAATTAGATCTAAATATAATATAAATTTCTCAATCTACTCTAGAAAATACAAAACTTTTCACGAACATCTGTTGGGAGAATGGGAAAAGAAATAAAGGAGTGAGTACCCAAAATCTAACCGTGGATTGAAGCTGTTGAAGAAGTAGCAGTAGATGATCCTATCTTCTTAAGCCAAACAACAAAGAAAACCTCCACTTTAGAACACCAAACAATTAAACTAGTAGAAACAAAAACGAGAAAAAACAATTGAGAAGCATACCTTAATTTTGATTAAAATTTGATCAAAGAGATTTAAGACCAACTTGATTCTCTCCAATCTCTACAAATTTAATTAAAATTTTTTTTAAGGAAACACAAATTAAATCAGTTTCAAGTAAGCGTAAGTCAGAGATCAAATAAAGACCTAGAATTGCATATAGCATTATTATTATTATTTTTTTTTTTTCGGTGCTTGAATAGAATTGCATATAGTTAGCAAATTAAAATTCGAAATTCAAACCAGTGTATACATCACTTCCAAATTTCAAACATGGTTCTTAGACAAACCTTGAGCTAGGAAATCACTCTTA
>JXTC01000182.1:157810-178395 GCA_002914845.1 Trema orientale
GTTAAGCGGGTTTTACTCTTGCTCTCTCGTGCTAAACATAGTATAAAGTAAATGAATTTTAAGGAATAAGTAGACTTGTATAAAGTCAAAGGCGAAATATTACTGTAAGTCCAAGGCTAACTAACCTAAGAGGGGGTGAATTGGGTTTTAAAAACTTTTGTAGACTATTTTAAAAATTCTTCGTAAATCATGTAAGTAAATGAAACAATCAAGTAAAAATAGATTAATTGCATATAAATGAAACGGAGATAAGGATAGAGAAATGCAAACACTATTTTTACGAGGTTCAACAAACACAAAGGTTTGTCTACGTTCCCGGCTCTTGGCAACCCGCTTTGAGCTATCCACTATTTGATCAAGAGAATGGGCTTGACCACCCCTTTTACACAACAAGTGCTTTCTCCTTAGGCACACTCACGCCTTTACAATAGTCTTGAATCCGGCTCTATCACGCCTACCACGGATTGTTTAGACTCCGGTGCCAATCTCACCTAAATCGGGTTGTTTATGAATCCGGTGTCAACCTCACCTCACAAATGTAATTTTAGATTTTTGTTGATGCTCTCAACTAGAGTCTCTCACAATAATTTAGATAATACAAAGTAGGCTTAGTGAGAATAGATTAACAGATATGATCTAGTTTGGCTCAATAGATTTTTGTGAAAAAGTGGATTTGAAAGTTTGGTTCACAAAAATTGATTTGAACACTTTGAATGTATGATATAAGCAATGTAAGAATGCTCAAAGATGGTTTCAAGTGTTAGAAAAGCCTCTATATATAGACTTGAATGAAAACTAGCCGTTTATAGCCGTTAGACAGACATTCTGTCACTTTCGGTAGACCGAAAATGTATTTTCGGTCGACCGAAAAAACTAGCCGTTGGTAGTGCGGTTCTAACGGTCGAATTTGAAAATTTGCTGAAAATAGGCAAGGGAATTGGTAGACCGAAAATGGGTTTTAGGTAGACCGATTCTATCCGAGAGCAAACTTTCAATTTTATTTCAAGTCTTTTTCAATTATTTTCAAAATGTGACTTTATAAATTGATTTATTATGTAATATAGGAACTATAGAAATTCATAAATCAATTTAAAAGCTTGTCTAAAATAAATTTCTTATTTTAATTTGGACAAATAGATTTTGACAGTTTTGCTTAGAAAACTTTCAATTTTATGAAAAATTTGAGCTATTAAGATCATATTATGTGTAAACAAGTATTCAAGTACAAGAACTAAATATATACCCTTGCTTAGTCTAGGTCTTGTAATCTTGAATTTTGTCTTCAAGCTCTGTTCCATAATCTTTCTTGAATGTCTTGTGATCTTTTCAATTTCATTTGCTACACACTCAAGTAGATTATTAGTTCTTAATCACATGTTTGTTAACTTCAAAATATGAGAGATGATTTTTGCTGCAAGGCATGACTCAACAATTACAGTTTCAATAATGATTTGGCTCTCTAATTTATGAAACAAAAATTATAAGAGGAAATTAGGTGTAGTACTATTTTTGTTGCAAAAACAAGTTTTAGATGGTGCTGAATTTTTTTTTTTTTGGAGTTAAATATGACTAAAAAAAAATAAAATAAAATTTGTCTTCTCTATGATCATTGTGACCATTAGGCTCAAAGAAAAAAGGGAAAAAAAAAAAGAATTGTTAGTATCAGCATGCTAGTCATAGAGTTGTCAAAATGGGTGGGAACAAGCCGGCTCATCCAAATAAATGGAACGGGCTAGGCCAGACCTTATAGTTGAGAGGGGAGCCCAGCCCAGCCCTATGGCCAGGCGGGCCAGGCCTAGGCCCGCCCAGAAACGAGTTGATGCGGGCCGACCCACAGTTGGCCTGTTTTCTTTTTTTCTTTTTAATTTAAGACAATTTAATAATTAAAGAAACAAAATACATATATTATATATAATTCTTATCAAAAATATATATAATATAAATATACATATATTATATATATATTTTTTAATTTTTAAAAAATACCAGGCCGAGGTTGATAGGCCTAGCCCGGCCCTGCGAGTATGGCTGGGCTGGGCCAAGGCTTATCTTAAATGGGTCGGGCCATAATAATGGGCCACGAGCGAGCCTGTTTGGCCCAGCCCATTTTAATAGCTTTAGTTAGTAACACATGTCAACACTTGTTAGCTCGCCCATGATTGCAGTTTTATTTTTATTCTATTTTTATGTTTTTTCACTTTGGCTTAGTTTATAAATTTAAAGTACTTTTCTTTTTTCCTTTTATTTTACTTTTAAAAAAAAAAATTGATTCAATTTTTAAGGATTGAAATAAATTCTCTCTCTCTCCCCCCCTCTCTCTCTCTCTATTAGTTTCTTTAAGAAGCCAGTTTTTTCTCTTGGCCGTGTTTTATATTATTTTTTTTCCCCTCTTGGCCACGTTTTCTATTAGTTTCTTTTAGAAGCCATTTTTTTTTTCTCTTGGCCGTGTTTTATATTCTTTTTTTTCCCCTCTTGGCCACGTTTTATATTCCTTTTTTCTTTTTTAAATTTTCTTTCTTCTTCTTATTTTTTCTTTTCCATTAAACTTTCCAGAATAATATTTTTGTTTTCATCATTCTTTACGATAGTTTTTTAACTCTCAAACATTATGAAAAACTTTTAGCCCAAAATAAAAATGAAAAACTTGTAGCAACAAAAAAAATAAAATCTATTTTTAGTTTATCATAATAGAATAGAAATTGGTAATTAAACAAGTAACTATATTAGTAACCAATACAATTCTTTTTTTTTTAAAGATAATATAGTATCTAAACAGGTTACATTTGGTACACAAATCTTGAACAAAAATCAAATTAAATAGTTATAGGTATCCATTTTAGTTACTAGACTTATGTGTTCAATTCTAAAATGGTATTTCTTCTATTTTTTGTCTGCTACTAAGGTATTCAATTTAGTTATTTTTCCTATTTTAACTATGAATATATACTAAAATATGTTGCTCTAGTTATCTATCCGAGTACCAAGTTCCTGGTGGGTCTCATATAGTTTGATGGGTGACTTTGCAAATTACCGATTATCACCAATTTAGTTACCTCGGTCAACCATGGTAATTGGAAGGATATAGTTGAGCATTTTATAAGAGAATACATTAAAAAAAAAAAAGGAAGAAGAAGAAGAAGTTAACATAGGTATCCTCTCACATTATCTATGTTACTTGAGAAATTGGAATGGGAGTTGGTACAGAGAAAGTACCCTGTTTGAGTGTGCATGGGAAAAATAAAAACAACGTTCTTGTTACTTCCCACTTTATTAGTAGGATTGAGTTTAACACGTTAAATGTTAATTAACACCATAAACATGAGTAAATATCTCGCTTCCAACCAAGACATCTTCCAATGTTTCATGGATTAAATTTGCTCTGGAGTGTGGCCTCGTTTCTTTGAATTTGTCTATGAATACCAATGAATCAAATGCTTTTGATTCTCCTCCCAAGTTTCTCTAATTCCCCACACTCTTATAATATCACCAAATTCTTTATTTATTTATTTTTTTTTTGTGAGGCAGCCGCCAATTAGTGAAATCGTAGTATATTATGAGGCTTAATGCATATATTTATAATAGAACATTGGAGAGTCTCAATCCCAGTGAACTTTTTTAATAGTAGTTTTCTATTCTAACTAAACTCTTTTAATTGGAATATTTCAGTTCTTATTCTACAATAATCGAAAGAAGAGAGAGAAAGAAATATAGTCTTACTAGGTGTAGGATTCTAGGAGAGAAATAATAATCATAATCGCACTGTGTCTATGCCTTAGACTTCTGCAAGTAGTCCAACTACTTGCACACATTCAAGCGCAATGGGGCCTAATTATCTGGCCCCTTGTGTACTATTTTTAGCAGTCCAATGCAAGTAGAGGACCGATAACAGTTTTTACCTTTTTTTTCTTGAAGAAAACTGCTATAAAACTAAAAACTCATTTTTAGAATTGCTATCCTTGGGAGAAGCTTTTTAATTTGAGCTATAATATATGTTAGGCTCAATTCTCACTAACTCTTAATTAATTTGACCAAATATATTAGCAATGACTTATTTCACTAAAAATTTATCACTGTAATCTTAAATCAAATATATATTAAGGAAGCTCATTTACTACTACATACGCGGATATGTATTTCATGAAAAATATCGGCAATTGGAACTACATAACTTATAATATACTTACCAAATTGTTGATATTTTTCATAATACAATCTCAAAAGATTAATTAGATTTAATTTACGTATCTCCATTTTTAAAAAAATAATAATAATTATATTTTTATATTTTGTATTTTTTGGATGTATTTTGTTTATTTGTTTCGTTTATACCACGTATTTTGGCTATTATCAAATTAACTTTTAACAAATTTATACTCTTTTTGAGCTAAAAATGAATTTCGACCATTAAGCTTTACCAAAATATTTTTTTATACTTTATAGATGCATATTTAAAAAATAATTTAAATGCCATTTTAAACTTTAAATATGCATATTTTTAAATAATTTTAATTTAAAACTATTTAAATAAAACTAACTAAAATTAATAACTAAAATAACAAATTTTGAAAATTTAAAATAAAAAATGCCAAACCCTAGAATTTTATATTTTTTAAAACTCTAGAACTTTTTAATATTTATTTATTTACTTTTCAATTTAAAATAAGTTTTAAATTTGAATTGATTTTTAAATATAATATTTAATTTTTAAAAGGATGTATGACATAACAAAATTGGTACTTGACCCAGAAAATGTATAGTTTATATTACTAAGTTTCAAATCTAAAAGTTTATGTTAAAAAAAATAAACTTAGGGAATTAGATGTCTTTTTTTCCATATTTGTCTGTTTTCCTCTTTTTATAGTTAAATGACAAAATATATGTATTTTTACATTTATATATCTATTTATGTACTGCTATTTATGTACTGAACATATTATTTTTTATACTAGGTATATTAACACTTAGTATATAATAATATACCACTCATTTTACCACATCATTTAAGAAAAAAAGGATGTGGTTTTAACTACAAGGCCCCCTCCAAAAAAAGGGTGAAATTGGAATAAAGGCATATTTTAGTGGTAAATTTGGGTTGTGTCTTGTGTTGAGGGTTGTGTCATATTCCAACAGGGTGAACTAACCGCCCCGAAAACCCTTCCAAAAGTCTCTGTTGGGAAGGAGACGAAAGATGGGGGAACGAGCCAAGAGCTTAGCGTTGGTGGGAGCGGGCGCTCTTTTGGGCTCAGCTTCAACCTTCTTTCTTCTCAAACTTTTTTCAAGGCAACTTTCTCGTTCTCCCTTCAAATGTCCGATTTATTATACTATTATTCTCATTATTTATTATTGTTGTTGTTATTTTAGATTTCATTTCTGTATTTATGTATTTTATTTCTTCGGTAATGGAAAATTTAGTTAGTTAGGACCGCAATCGAAATGTTTTATTATCAAAATTTAACATAATGTTGGTTATGTTATGTCTGGTTACAGAAAGGTGGCGATCCAACGTGGTGAAAATGCAATCGAGTTGAATTGTAAGTGAACCATCCGATGTAACTCCGACTACTTCGCTACTTACTCAAACAACAACGTGTATATGTATCCATAAATAAATTTATATACATACTTTGTATTTTGTATGAATGTTTGTTTGATGGTTGTATTATGATTCTTGTTAACTTGAAGGTAAAGGGCTTTCTGTGACAAATACTAAAGGCAATCATGTGGTTCGCGAGGGTCGAAATTATGGAATGGAGGCTTCGGACCTTCTAAGTGATGACATTGTGTCTGAACATTTAACCAGGTTTTTAAACAAGAAAATGCAATTTTTTTTTATTTTTTTTTGAAGCTTTTCAATTTGAACTTAGAGCAGTCAAAAAAGAATAGAAATAAGCTCTGTGACTGTAATAACATCTAGTTGTGACTGTAATAACGTCTAGTTAGAAAGTCATCTTGTAAATGTTATGTATTGTCTTTCTTGTATAATTAGGAATGTTCAGTTTTTTGGCCTTGAGTCTCAACACAAAGTGACTGGATCGTATGTTGTGGTTATTGGCCTTGGAGGAGTCGGAAGTCATGCTGCATCTATGCTTTTGCGTTCAGGAGTTGGCAGGCTCCTCCTTGTGGACTTTGATCAGGTACCTTCTACATATGGTTTTCATGTTCTAGTAATGTTGACAAAATCATTTAGCTAATTAATCTTCATTTTTCATTTTCTTATGTTATTATTTTTTTTTTCCCACTTTAATATGCGGATTGAAAACCAGTATAGGAAAACTTTTATTGTTGGGTATCAATGTGGAGAATAATCATATCACACAATTGGCTAGTCTTGTGGGTTGTTAAATGGGTTCTTGGCTCATTAAGTATTTAGGATCACTACTGGGTGGAAATCCTCTTCAGTCAGATAATAGCTTTTATGGCAAAGGTGGTCAGAGGAAGGAGTTGTGGAATGTGCCTATCTTGCCTGTATGGTGATCATTGTGGATGGAGAGGAATGATAGAGTTTTTGAAGATTTAGAGGGTGTTTGGAGTCATTATGAGATAGGATCACACACTGGGTTGCTCTTTGGATTTTCGATACTAAAGATTTTAAGACACGTTCTTTGATTTAGCTAGGGACTGGAGTACTTGTTTGTAACTAACACTTAAAAGTGACTCATTGTCATCTTTTGTTTTTTGTAGTCTTTTTATTATAACAAATATAAGTTAGTGTTTCTTATATAAAAGAATGAAAATAAAAACAGAGGCTTAAACCTTGATTCTACTTCAGCTCGTTGATTTTGATACTTCTTTATTTGTTAATTGTGTGGCAAGGTATCACTTTCATCGCTAAATAGACATGCTGTTGCAACAAGATCAGATGTTGGTATTCCAAAAGCCCAGTGTCTCAGAGAGCATTTCTTGTCAATCTTCCCAGAGTGCAAAATCGAAGCCAAAGTGCTATTGTACGATGCATCGTCTGAAGATGAAATTCTTTCGGACCGCCCTGATTTTGTTCTGGACTGCATAGATAACATTGATACAAAGGTACCTTTTGTGAATAACTCAGGTTAATTTCTGCAATTTTTGGTTGTTTATAAGGATTTATAGAACGCTCAAATTATTAATCAAGTCATGATTCATCTCTATCGAATCATTGTGATTGAATTATTATATTGAATCATGATTCATCTGATTCACGAATCAAATGAAATATCTGTTACCTTCTACGTCTGTGGTGCTCTAGATTTTGTAGTTTGATATCATGTAGGTGTCCAAATGATGCCATATGAAACTTTAAAGTGACTACAACTTAGTTTACCTTCATCTTGTGAAGTATTTTTTCTTGGGCTTAGCTCTATCGAAACTTTAAGCATTTAGATTGTGACCCCTTCTTGCCTCTTTCGAAACAACCAAAACAACCAAAACAACTTCACATCTTCTCATCTCAGCTGCCCTACATGGCATCAACGACCCATCTTCACCATTTTTGGTAATACTGTAGATACAGCGGGCTTTTAATGGATTCGTTTTCTTAATAATGGTTTTCATATACATTTCTCATATGAAGTTATACAAAATTGCAACCGATTGGGACATTGTAATGTTCAAGATGAATTCGATTATTGTGGTAAAAATATGTGATAACACAGTCCATGCCTGTGAAAATATCATGACTTCTTCTTTTATTCTTCCTTTCATATGTAGTCTTGAAGATCACACCCAGTTTTGCTTGGCTATTAGGTCTTGATAAGGTCAATTATCTTCGATGTGTTGTAGAGGACGGAACTTTTATGCCTTTATCTCCTTTTCTTGGTACGTAATGTACAAGGAATGCAGAATACTTGATCATTTGTTTGTCCATTGTAGTTATGCAGAATAGCTTTGAGATTGTAGCAGAATTTTCCCAGGGTGTGGAAACTAGTTTGGGTTCAGACTCTTGCTTGTTGAGATATTTTACAGACCCCACAATGTTAGAGTAAGGCGATATGGTAAAGAAGCCATTATGGTTGTTGTGGGGGATTTATGGCATGAGAGAAATAGAAGAGGAGAGATCTCGTATGAGATGGAACTTAGAAGGAAACACTGATTTCTTTGTGGGTTACGTCTGTAAGGAATTTGGGGATTGTTCTTATTCAATATTCTTTTGGATTTGTCATTTTGTTGACCGTTTTCTTTCTAGTTTTGCATTCTTTTTTCTTTCAATAAGTTCTTATGGAAATTGAGTTGCTATTCATTTTTAAATTGTTGATGTGTCATATGCAATAGGTCGCTCTTCTTGCAGCGTGTGTGCGTAGGGGTTTGAAGGTTTTATCAGCAATGGGAGCTGGTGCTAGAGCTGACCCAACAAGAATACGTGTGGCTGATCTAAGAGAATCAATAAATGACCCCTTATCTCGATCTGTAATGTTTCTGGCTTTTTTATTTTTTATTTTTTTATTTTTTAAAGATTTTCATTTACATATATATATTTATATATATTTTTTATTTTTTTAATAGATAATTGAAAGTCTTATTGAGTTGCTTTTAATTGTTTAAATATTTATTTCTCCTAGACACGTTTTAGAGAACAGTTCTACATATCTAATTCATTTAGAAAATAATTCAACATTTTTTTTTAAGTTCTGCCTTTTAGGTATGTACTATATAACTAAATGACAGCTGTCTGTACCTACTACCTCCTTTACTTATCATTATTATCCCTGTTTCTTATTAAAAAAAAAATGACAGCCTTTTTAATTTTAGAAACTTAATAGGAAATGCAAGGTTTAAAAAGGCTAGTTTAGTACTGAGTCGTTTTTGCCTTGGTGAGGCATAACTCTTAACTTTTACATAAAAAAAGATCTATGAAATATCTAGCATTTATAGTTGAAAGATATAAACCATGATAAAAGTCATTATATTTGTACTGCAAAGTAAAAGCTGAAGTCCAGAAAATATCGAATACAGAACAAAATGTCTCACATTGAGAAAAGCTAAACTGTCTTACAATGAATAAGGATAAAAGTCTAGAAGCCCAGAACCTAGTGGTAAGTAGTCATTATTGAAAGGTGGACTAAATGTTGTTGATCTTTTGAAAACACTAGCAACAGCAGAAGCGTGCTTAGGAGGGCAGCTCACTTTAGGATGCGGGGGAACTATTATCGCCCTGCTCCCTAACTGCATGTCTGATTGTCTGGTGTTTCTTCATTTTTTTTCGTTTAACTCAATGACTTTCATTTAGGGTTTCTTCGTTATTTTGTTTAACTCAAATTAAGAATCCTGTAAAAGAACATTAGTTTCCATCTTTCAGTACTGAAATTGTTGAATTATGTATTAGTCCAATGTCCAAGGACTGGATCTTTAAGTTTTTTTAATTAGTTTTAAGTTTTGGAACTTCAAATGGTTTAATCAGTCTAATTTGCTGTTAATACGGTCTGAACTTAAGTAGTAACATTCTTTCTTTCATCATTTTCCCCCCCTTTTTGCAATATAATCTTTCTGTTTCCTATCAGTGAGGGAAAAAAAAAAGGAAAAAAAATTCTTCTTTTATCTGAAAAAGAAACTATTTGTTAAGACCCTATTTTGCACATTCTGTTATATGCACCAGTTTATAGGAAGGTGGAAAAGAATTTCAATAACACTTTTTTTCTCTTTTTGTTCTTGTTTATGGAATTGGTTTTGCAAATCCTCATTAAGATTATAACTTTCAGGTAAGACACCGTTTGAAGAGAGATCATGGGATTGAGGGTGGCATTCCTGTTGTGTTTTCTTTAGAGAAGCCTAAGGCAAAGCTTCTTCCATTCAATGGACCAAGTGGAGATGAAGAAAATCCTTCAGATTATCAGGTTAAAATGTTTACTTGTTAATTTGAAATATATGCTGCCTTTTTCTAATCAATAGTTTAATCTCCCTTGCAATGGCAAATGCATGATGCCACAGTAGTGTTAAGTGTGACTGGTTATAGTTTTGTTGTTTTTGAATTTTAATAACTTCGATCAGGATTCTTCTTAAGTCGTTGGGATTATGATTGTGCAATCTACACTGTTCTCTTACCTATTGACGAGAGGACTTTTGAGGCTTTCTTGCTGTCTACTTAGAGACCTTGAAATATGCTCTGAAAGCAAAAGGGAAACATCAACATAGATCTTAAATATTCAACTGTAGATTAAGATAATCTTTTATGCACTATAATGTGACTTATCTGCAATGGGTAGAAATACTTAGAGAATCGAAGATGGAATTGGTTCTTCCAAGGTCTTATTCTTATCCTGACTCGATTGAATTGAGGAGGGGTGCCTGAGCATAGAGCAAGTTTGAAAATTTAGTGGAATGCTGTTGTCTTGCGGTTAGTTTGGATTATCTGGTTAGAATGAAATAGGAGAACTTTTGTCGATGTTGAAGAAAATCTGCTATTTTTATGGGTTAGCTTTGTATATTTAATGACATTCCTTTTTCATTCCCGGGATCTCCATTTTTTCAGAAATCTGAATTACAGAACTTTTGAGGACGTTCTTGGCTTATGACTTCTGATCTTTCCAATGTATGTTAATCTGAATTCCCTCGCCATTTTTATAGGAATTTTCTCCTTTGTTAATTGAATGGTTTTGTTGGGTTTATTCTAGCAGATTTCCTTTGTGGGTTAGCTTTGTATAGGAGTTCTTTCCTTTGTTAATTTCCTTCTTTGTTGCCTGTAGAAATAAAGATAGGCTAAACATGTACTTTAAAATAGAGAGAGAGTTCAGAAATACATAGGAAAGTTCAGACGTCAGGAAGTTTCTGGAAGTCCTTCATTCACCTAAGACAAAGACTTATATATTGCTAATATTTTAATAAACATAGGGAAAATTGTTTTTGACCTTCAAATGTAATTGAAGCACCTGTTTAATATTCAAATATTAAACTTATATCACACCAATTAATTAAGTACCAAAAGACACCCTTCAGCCGCTCTCCTAGTTACATGAAGAAAAACACAAGGGGAGTGCCAAACAAATGTTTTGGCAAGTCTATACCTTTTGTAGAGTGTTTTTTTTTTTTTTTTTAAAGAGATATAGGTTGTAGGCTTGGATCACAAAGATGAACCTAAAATGTACGTGGAGAAATTAAATTTTATAACAATTTAATATTATAAATGATTTTTTCACCTTAGCTAATGGTGGTTTTTGATATTTTATTTTGATCATAATACATTATTTATTGTTTAAATAGTTTACAATTTAATATTTTGTGATATTATTTTTATGACTTGTTAAATTCCTTATTATTTTTACGGTACTATCGTTATTTAATTGTTATCATTTTTATTTTTCAATTATTCCATGTTTGACCGACATTATTGCATCTAACTGTATTTCAGATAGTACCAGGTTTTAGGGTTCGTATCATACCTGTCCTAGGGACCATCCCTGCAATTTTTGGACAAGTGATGGCCTCCTACGTTGTGACACAGTTGGCAGGCTTGCAAGTTCAGACAGAACCTGTGGTGAGTTTGGATTTGGATCATTATCGGACTCTGCATCAACGTCTTATTGAGCATGAAGAATTACTGTATGGCACTGCCATGCAAGTGCAGGTATGACACTGAGTAAATAGTAAATCCAAGATAATTAGATATTGAAGATGAAGTACCAATTAAAGACCTTCGTTATCAACTTCATCAACACTTGCCAATGGGCTTGAACTTTTACTAGTGATTTCAAAATATTATTCCTTTTTCATAAGCACCAACGAACTTTATTTCCCTAGAGAATTATAAATAACGGTGTTACACTTCGATCCCTAAAAGGTCCTGTTTTCTGATTTTCTTAACTTGTGCGTGCGCGTATTCTTTATCCACATTTCTTACAGGTAGATGTTGATGAAGTGATGTATGTCACAAAAGAGTTGTGGCATGGACGAAGTGCAAGAGAGTCATTTGCGAAAGATGTAGGACGTGGAATGTGGCGCTCTATTAATGAGTTAATGCTTGTGAGGTATTTTTTTCTTTAATCTTTTTTTGATATTGCTATTAATCTGGGAACATCTTGTCCCTAAGAGTTATACCTTTTTAGTGATGTCATTGATTCTTGTGAGGTATGCTGATTTTACCATAGATCAAGTAGATCATGCTTGTGAGGTATGGTTGCTGGGAAGTTTGTCTGATTATATTGCTTGGTTAGTTTAGAACTATGGGATCAACAAAATCAAAGCCCCAGAAGTGTTATATACTAATTAACTATTTCTGCCTTATGCCATTTCTTCTTGTTCATGTATGCCCTCACCCAATCAAGCCTTATTCTTTGTTGTCCATACAGATTTAGTATGAAATTGCACATCTGGAGAAGTATGGTCTTTTCCATTACATCAACTTACCATCTTAAAGAACTTCGATTTTGTTCTCTAAGGATTATGCTTTATTTCTTTCCTTTAGTGTTGCAGAGTTCGGTTTACTTGCCACTTATTGTTTTTCTGAAATGAGATTTACTTGGAACATATTGAATTTAATTTCTTACCTTTTTTGTTTACTAAAGCATTTGGCATCGTGCATTATAAATGTATGTAGGAAACTTATGTACACTCACATGCTTGTGCTTTCTGTCCATCTTTTGTTTTTTCCAGGTGGGATAGGGAAAAACCAGCATCTGTCACCAACTTAGTTCTTCTAAAATTTAAAGAAGTAAGTGTTGGAATGGAAGCCATCAGTGTAGAGTTGGTTTGATGCATACTACTAATTTGATCCATTATCTTATATCTTTAGCCTTGTCAATCTAAATTCGTGTTTATCCTTTTTTTCTTAATTGAAGATAAAATTTCGAAAGTATCAGCAGCTAACATATTTTAAAGATTTACATGGTGATTTTTATAAATGGGAGTTTTCGTGCAATTCTAGTATCATTTGAACTCGCAATAAGAGGTAATTTAAAAATGAATGGGAGTTTTTGTACAATTCTAGTATCATTTGAACTCACAATAGGAGGTAATTTTATAAATTTTGTATAGTTCCAGTATCATCTACATTTTAAATTATTTGTGCTTCTTGGAAAAAAAGTTTCTTACATCTAGGTTTTGTTATCTTGATTCTCAAAAAAACTGCTCTCTTGTCCTTTTATTTTTTCCTCTAGAAAAAATCTTTTGCTAGTGCTTTACATTCTCTGGGCATTTTGTTGTTGACATATGTCTACGAGCTTGCTTTCAAAATTCAGAACTTATTAATGAAAAAGTATTAACTTTTTTTAAAATGTTCTCGAGTTCACTTTTCTTGTTTGGTATATTGTTTTCTGCTATTTCTTTCTCTTTGGCATACAGTCATTATCTTTACAATCTATAGATTCTTTTGGTTCTTTTGTGTCTGTTATCTTTACATCATTATTACTTAGGCATAGTATCGGTACAAGAAACTTTTATGACCAAAAAAAAATGGTTGGACCATCAATTAATTGATACCCTCAAATCCGAAATTTTATAATTTAAAAGAAATCCTTTCACCAGCACCGGCAATACTGCTTGTCTATTTTGTGAGTGCTTGTAGAAGCAAGTTCAGATTTTTTCAGTTTTGGTTTGATCATTTAAGTGATTATTTTGTTCATAACTTTGTGCTTCTTTGCTGTTAACTTAAGCTGCCACTTCTTTTCAGGCGGATGAACACGAATCAAGGACACTTGAGGACATTAAAGAAGCCGAGCCAGACTTTTTCAATAGAGTCACAGCCGTACTGAAGCGAGCTGAAGAAGACTTTGGTTTGCAACTTCGGTGAACCTTTATTCTTTTTCTTTTCTCTTTTTGTTGAAAATTTTATGGAGGGGTCATTTTGGCTTCCATTTGAATGTATGTTTAGCTATAGAAAATATTATAGATGAAAATTTTATGGAGAGGTCATTTTTGTTTCCATTTTCATGTATGTTTGGCGATAGAAAATATTTTAGGTTAATATATATATATAGGGTTTCTACTTCGGACCCGGATGTAGTCCTCTTGAGGGGACTGGTTCCGTCCACGTTTTAACCAACACAGGTCATGTTTGTCCAATACTGTGTTGGTTAAAACTTGACATGTGTTGGTCAAAACATGTACGGGATCGGTCTCCTCAAGGGGACTACATCCATAGCCTTCTGCTTCTAGCATCTGTAGACTACTGGAGCCGGAGCTAAACAAAACCGAGTTATTGAAGGGGAAAAAAACCAAGTTTTTGCTTCCATTTTTTTTTTGTTTCTTTTTTAATTTCTCGTCTTTGGATTTTATTTTCCATGTGTTCTTATCCATTATTTCTTTTTAATAAATTCTCCCTGAAAATGAATAAAAAATAAGAAACAAAAAGCAAAACAAGTGTAGCCAAAGAAATATTTGCAAAAGCTACAGCATGTGATGAAATAGTTTTCATTCTTTTCTAACCCTCATTGAAGGCTGTGTTTAGAGCTTGGATTCTATTGAGAAAGAAAATGGTAGAGAAAAAGCATGAAAAAAAAGAGTGTGTGGAAGAATAATAAATTGTCTTCTCAAAATATACTTAAGTGCAAACGAATTTTTAAGTCTAAATCTTCCATTTTTCTTTACTTAGAAAAAAGAAAGAAAAAAACGGATTCTTCCATCTTCGGTCATATTTTCTTCCAAAATAGGGATAAGTATATACACATTGCGCATATATTATGTATTAGCTATATATAGCATATCGGTCAGGCTATGTATATGCTAAAGGTTGGATAATATAATCAGTCTCGCAAAATTTGAGACAGTCGAGACAATCTTGCGGAAACTGTTCCGAGAAGATCATCACAGAATAGGTTGTTTTCTCAAAATATACTTGGTCACAAATTTTCAAGTCTTTTCCCTTCACTTAAAAAGAAAAAAAAAAAAGGAATTCTTCCATCTTCAGTCATATTCTCTTCCAAAATAGGGATGTGTATGTACACATTTCACACCTATTATATATTAGCTATGTGTAGCGTGTTGGTCAGGTCACGTGCTATATGTGAAAGGCTGGATTGCATAATTAGTCTATGGAACTTGAGACAACTAAGACAATTCGCGATAGCTGTTATTAGAAGATTACCGTAGAAATTTACTGCGGAACTCGAGACAAAGTTGCAACAATTTGGCAAGGTTGAGAAGGTGATTGGGAGTATGTAGTGTGAAACATATTTGAGACAGTTAGTGACATAGTCGAAATTATTCAAATTATTCATCTAAAAGTTCAATGCCCATTTTGGTCAAAGATACACACCATTCTGGTCAAAGATACACCATCTCCCGGCTAAAAGGATCGCAACTAGAGGCGACAATTTAGGTCATGACACGATAATACAACTTGAAACCTCATAAACTGAGTATGTTTGAATTTGTCTTAAATAGGGAATCGATAAAGTTGGAATTATTTAATTTATTCATTTGAAAGTTCGACGCCCATTCTGGTCGAAGATACACCATCTCCTAGCTAAGAGGATCATAGTTAGAGGCGACAATTCATGTCATGACACGATAACACGATTTAAAACCTCACAAAGTTAGCATGTTTGGTTTGTCTTAAAAAGGGAGGGGTCAAAACAGACTTAACCCAATTAAGTAACATGTCAAAATCAAGTTGATCTGCTAAACTCGAAATTGACCTATTTAATATCATTAAATATTTTGAGACTTTATGTTATGTTATGTGTGTTGAGACTTAAGACTTCCCTACTATGTTTTGTGTATTGAAATTTGAAAAGTTTTATTTTGGTTTAGAACTTTGCATTGTGTATTATATTTATTTGATTAATTATGGTTCATTAGTTATATTGGAAATATGAAAAAGGTTAATAGGTTAAAGTTGATAGATTTATAGGTTATATCAGGTTAACTAAATAGGAGATGTTTAACATTAACAAGTTAAATTGAGCTCAATTAATGAGCTAAATCATGAACATTTTAGCAGGTTATATTACAGTCGATAGGACTTGAATATGACATATTTATATAGTGTGTTAATGTTTCATGTCATGAGTTACCTTATATTTAGTATGTCGTATATGGGTTCACAAATGATGATACAAATAATAAACATGTCTTGTTCGGATTTGGCAACTGCTTGTTATACATATGTCTCGACACGACATGATACGATAAGACACGAATATAACATGACAACACGAATTACCGCTCTAATCGTAACCGTATGGTTATTTTCGTGAAACCTTGAGAAAAAGTGGGTCTAAAGCCATGTGCTTGCTAGAAGAAATCACGTTCCCTCATGGTAAAAACTAAAAACTTGGAATGATTTTTAGGACGAGACATGATATTGGCTCTCCACTACCCCCGACACACGAGGTGCAAAGTGATACATCCACTAGTATATTGAAGTGCAAGTTGTACGGCCACATAGAAACCACAAGGGAGCTACGTGTCTCCACAAGTAGGAGATTCTTGTCAATGGTACTGGGTAGTTTGGTATTACCATAATCTCCATAAATGGATTCACGAATAACGCTATACTTATGAGCTCCTGTGTTGTGGGCACGATTCGTGGCATGAAGCGTCTAGAAGATGTATGGTGTGCCTAGACCACATATACCTCTACTTAAGTTAGTCACATAAAGGCCATTTGAGGGACTTAACAGTAAATGAACATAGGCGGGGGTGGTACTATGCTACCGCGGAAAGAATGCACACAAAAATATGAGTCACGTATACGTTATTGAGAACTTGCTTATATGCGTGCGGGTTTATTGGCTTGAGAATTGGCCTATGGATGTATGGGTGCCTTTAGCTCCATGTTAGCTATTTGGAAAGTATTGATATGACTTTGGTGGATGAGACGACGTGCAACTCGGTCTAAGCATGTTGGCACTAAGGGACGAACACCCTTGGATGAGTAGGTATGTAGTGTTAAACTTGATGGCGGGTGAAAACCTATTAGTGGGAGGATTACCTCGATATATGGCGGGTGAGAACCTATTAATGGGAGGAATACCTCGACAAAAACTGTGACACATGGATGCAATCATAATTACTTGTAGGCGAGATTCAGCGGTAGTCGTTCTTGTGGGCATGTGTAGTGGAACATGCATGTACAAAGGTATGAAAAAGTGACTAACTATACACAAATATTTGGAAGGCTAACCATGGCTTAGAGAAGTCTTGGTGTCACATAATTCATTGTTATTAAACTTTTGAATCATGATAGTTAGTATCAGAGTCAGGTTTATCTAAATTAGGCAGGGTAGGGGGTGAATCAAGTGCCATCTCAAAATAGATGTGTGGGCAATTCGAAAAGACTGAGGGAGCCTTTTGCTCACGAGAGTTTTGTAGGAACTTGGTAGCCTTAAGAATGGATCAATGTTTGAGAGAATGAGTTACAAGATATAGCTCAATAGTGGTAGATGTAATAGACATCTTAGAGAGAAGTATCAAGAAGAGACGATAAATATCAGAAGCTGCTTGAAAAACAATCACCACAGAGACAACCTTAGAGAGGTATAGGAAAGAGATTTGGCACATGAGTTTGACTAGTGCATAGTTTAATAAGAGGTCATAGGAGTATGCTTGGAGCACTAGCTCATGTTTGTCTGAGTGACGTTAGAAGTTACATAGGTACTTTTATTAAAAAGAAAAGCTTTTTCGACAATTGAATGCTTGTAAGTCAGGATAGTTGTCAACTAAGTCAAGATAAATGTGGGATGCGAGATACATTACTGCTCTGAAATATCATTAAAGACAATATAACATTAATTCCACAACATATTTGATCATAATTTCTAGTAAAAATGAAAGGAAAAAAAAAAATCACTAAGAGGGACCTCTGTCCCATTAACATGTGTAGTCTATCTCATTTACTTAACTATGCTAGTAACATTTCTAATTGATTCTTAAACTTTACCCAAACAAACTCAATACTATTATTTCACATCTCTCTCATATGCAATTTTGTCTTAAATCAATATAACACACCAAAAATAGAATTCATTTTTCTTTCTCTCTAGTTGAAGCCTAAGGCAATTAATTACTTCAAAAAAAACCAGTTATGCTATCAACTTAATGCTAATCCCAAAAGACAACGAGTAAAAACTCACAAATTATACACATATACACATATATTATATATGTAAAATGGTTGACAACTACAGTTTTGTTACTTTGCGGGTTATGGTTCAAATGATTAGTCTCAGTTTAACACTTACTTTTCCATTCATAGTTCCATTTTCAATCTTACATGTATATGATATACTAAATTTACTAATATTAATATATCATATACTAAATTGCCTAACATTAATTTATTTCTATTTTCATTATTAGTACCAAAGTTACTAACATTAATTATCTCTCATATATATCAACAAATACTTTATAAAAATGACCTTTCAGCAATCACCACCAAAAATAAAGAAACTTTATTCTAGCCGTGCCAACGTCCAACTTAATCAACAAATCTAACTACTTCAAGGATATCATCATGCCATAATCAACAAAAAATAAGAAGCGATTTTGTCACATTAATTGATTTTAGCTAATTTATCAATCAAAAGTTAAAAAACGATAGATTTTAGCTAAAAGTTGCCAAAGTAATAAATTGATTCCCAACCCTACTCGAAGTTGATTATAATTCGCCTACACACTACTTGACTAACAAGTTGAGACTATGAAGGTCAAATATTTTATATAAAAATTTCAATTAGAAATCAATCAGTCAAAATAATTATATTCAAATAAAAGGAACTCAAATTCTAGAAGAATCATAAGTATCAAACTCAAGATTATAACTGAACTAAAATTAGAGAAAAATGAAAAAATGAAAAAACAAGTAATCTTTCAAGTGTACGTGAGAGACAACCTTAATAATAGGATTGACAGAATGAAGTTTGGATATGAAAGAGTGAGTAAAAAAATCAATTTAGGGTATAAAAATAGAAATTTTTTTTACCATATATGTGACCTTATTCATGGATATTGACGAAGATTAACATTTATAAGTACTACCTCGACGAAGGAGAGATAAGTAGGAGTAAAGTTCAAATGGGTTCTGGGTCGATAGAAGAGGATAGAAATGAGAGAATCTAAAAACATCAAGTTAACATTTTCTATTTCTTGAAAAATTTCTAAATCTTGGACTTAGAAGAGGCCACCAAACATGGTTTCATGGATTGGTTTTTAAAGAGTGTTTTGAAAACATAAAATTGGATTCAAAAAGTATACCATGTAGATCCTTATAAATTTATGGGGCAAATACTAATTTTATTAAAATCATATACTTTTATGATATGAACTCATTATTGTAATTGGTTATAATGCTTGTGGTTAAATAAATGACTAATCTTTGATTTATAATATGAATCTACCTTTATGTAAGTTTACCCCTTAGTTGAAACTCATATATTAATATTATATAAATAATGATGCTAAACATCCCTCCTCATATGAACTTTTTTAATACCACTAGATGTGATATATAATTTATCATCATACATGTGATGAATAATATTCAACCTATTTGTGATAAGTTTCAATTCATCAGTTGAATCGTGACAATTCATTTGCCATGTCAAGTAGTATTAAAAAAGTGGTAAACTATATGGGATCCTCAACATTATCCATTATATAAAATAATATGTTTTAAAACTTTGAAAACAAAATTACTAACATTCTATTGTTCACATATATGCAGGGATTTGTGTGTGTGCTTTCTTTAAGTACTGACTTATATATTGATCCTAATTTAATACATAAATCAAAGGAGTGAATCAAATCTTCAGTTGAATCATGTGTGTAGTTAGTTGTATCAAATTACTTGAGGGTGATTCCAAATGACTTTTTCGAACTCTATCACATCACTGAAAAAATAAGACTTTTACCTTCACATTTTTTACTCGCTCATAATCATGTATATGTAGAAGTATTATTTACCTAAATATAATCTTTTTAAACATGAAAGTAAAGTACACATAAGTAAGGTTATTGGTTTATACATTGGATAGGTAATGACTTTTATTTACGCCTTCTTTTTATTACCAACTTGTCTACAAATTCTGTGATACATGGATACTTATATTAGAGAATTAGTTTATCTATTCGAGGAATTTTATCTTTTAATTTAATATATTATTGTAAAAATAATATTTTTATAATGACAGACTTGTTAACTCCCAATATAAATATTATCACGGAAGGTCAAAAAAATATTAAAAAATTAAGTGGATCAAAGGCATAAAACCTAAGTCCATTCCCCTTTCTATATATTAGAATAGATATATATTATTAACAGTTTCTATTTTATTATTTTCTTGTGTTTTTTCCTTTCTTTTTTTTTTTTTTTACTTACTAAATAAACCTTTCAAACATAGATCTTCCGTTACGTTACTTTAACTGACGAAATGTAAATTTTTATAGGTTATGGGGTATTTGTACAATTTTTATAGTTTAGGGGGTAAAATGATACAATGTACATAGTTTAGGGTGAAAAATTAGAAAATAAT
This sequence comes from Trema orientale, assembly GCA_002914845.1. NCBI lineage: Eukaryota > Viridiplantae > Streptophyta > Magnoliopsida > Rosales > Cannabaceae > Trema > Trema orientale. The sequence continues at coordinate 178,189 of JXTC01000182.1, forward strand.
AAAAAATAAGCTCGTGTTGTAATTGGAAGGAAGGTGATCCCATCTTGATTCATAGCTAAATCATCCATAAAATTCGCGAGTCAAACTCCATATCCAAAATGCACAATACAGAGAGTGTGTCTGTTGTTTGCTATATTTGCATTCTGCATTGAGCGACACCATGGTCTAACTCTAACTCTAACTCTTAACTCTAGGGTTTATACCACC
>JXTC01000182.1:203398-216307 GCA_002914845.1 Trema orientale
AATGAAAATTTATCATGCATATTTTTTTATAATAAAAAGTAAGAGAGAGAAATAATATTAATGATGCACGTCTTTTCATGCACTTCATTATAGTCGTCGGATCACAATTAGATAATGATCCAATGGCTAAAAAAAATAAGTACACATAGGTAAAAAAAAATGCCTATTGGATTAGTGACCTATATATATATAGAGAGAGAGAGAGGGAGAGAGAAGATTTTGGCCAAATCTTCACATCACCAGCACAGGTGAAGACAGTATTAGCAAACAATCAAGAAAAAGGAAAGGAGTCCTCTGAATCGTTCTTGGAATTCTCTGCAGTCATAACTATGACGTAAAAGAAATAAGAGTTTTTCTTGGAGTATTTGAAATTTCTCAATCTGATCAAGAAAGTGATGCCTACACACCAAATCAATCGATTTCTAAAAGAATAGACATAAAGACTTGGTAGTTTAAAGTTTTCCACGTAGTTTTATGATCTTGGATGTATATAGGATTCACAAGAATAGACATATAACATGTTATATGATTTGCTACTTTGTAAAATATCAAGAAAATTTTGAAACTACTTTTTTTTTTTTTAATGTGTTCTTATTTCTACGAAAACTTTTTACTCTCTGTGAATTGTTCATTATTCATGCTAAAGATGTAGATATGAGATCTAGAATAATACCATCATCTTCATCACGCTTGAAATTTGAGGAGGTGAGTTGTCGCCGTTTGAGTTTTCTTCCCTGTCAAATCTTATTTTTTGGACCGTAATCATAATAATTCAATCATGGTCAAATGGGTCACAAAAATTCGAATATTCAGGCAATTTTTTATTTTTTAATTATATTGGATCATCATCGAAATTATTCAATTGATGTCAAATTTTTACTTGTAGCGATAATATGGAGGTAACTTTGGACGTTCAATTTTTCACTAAAATGACCTTTTTCATAAAGAAATTATAATTTGTCTCATATTTCATCATGAACCATAAATCCAGTCCAAAATGATAATGATCCAAAATTTTTTAGGTTTTAACGAAATATTATTATCTTAACAATTTTTGGAGAAATGTATACCATATATATTTTATATATGATATGTATATCATGGTATACAATAAAAATTATACTTGAAAATTGGTATACATTTCAAAATGTATAGTATAAATATAAATTTACACTATAAATATAAACTATAGGTAAAAAATTTTACGATAGTCCTAAGTAAAAAAAAGGAAAAAGTACACCCATTGGCCCCTTTCTCTAGATTTTATGATAGCCCTAAGTAAAAAAAAGAAAAAGTACATCCAACACTACTTTTTAAAAAGTAATATAAAAAATACAACATTTTCAAAATAATTATTTTTCTATATGACATTCAATATCTTTTTTCTAAATATTTTGGTTATAAGAAACCAACTGCATTTTTTTTCTAAAAATCAGAAACCAAATTAGTTACTAAATACTGAAACCAAAGAAATTAGTTATTATTAAACAGAGAAACTAATAATTAGATCCCAAAGAAATCAATTTAGTTATTGGAAACCAGAAAATAAAGGTTATTATTGGAAACTAGAGAAAAATATTACTTGAAACTAATTTGGTTGTTGGAAACTAGAAAACAATTTGATTACTAGAAACTGAGAAACCAATTTAGTTACTATAAACAAATTTAGTTTCTTGTAACCAATAACTACGTTACAAAGAAATCAATTTGATTACTGGAAACCAGAAGACAAAGGTTATTAGAAACTGGAAAAAAATATTATTTGAAATTAACTTAGTCGTTGGAAACCAGAAACCAATTTGGTTACTAGAAACCAAGAAATCAATTTAGTTACTAAAAACTAATTTAGTTTCTTGTAACCAAAATATTTAGAAAAAATACCATTAAATGTCTTATGGAAAAATAATTATTTTTATGGAAAAATAATTATTTTTGAAGAGTTGTATTTTTGGTATTTGTTTTGAAAACTTAGGTATTAATGTCCAAAATAAAAAAAAAAGTGGAAGTTAGGCCTTGTACGACATTTTTAGTAAAAAAAATTAGAAAAATACAATAGTCCCTGTTTTTTGTAGATTTTTGGTATAGTTTTTATTAGAAAGATACCATTTATAAAAAATATTTAGAAAGATACCATTTTTTAAAATAGTAACTAGCAAGCGGTAACTAGTTTTTGAGTACTGGTAACTAGTAACCAAATGTATTTATAACTTGTAATTAGTAACTAGTAATCAGTTTTCAAAACCTGATAACTAGTAGCCATTTTAAAAATGGTACTTTTATAAAAGTATTTAAAAAAATAATATATTTCTAATAAAAACTGTACGAGAATTAGAAAAAAAAAATTGACCTCCATANATAACATTCCTTAATCTCAGTCATATTCTCTTTCTTTCAAGTGACTCTTTTCTTATTCTATTCGACCTCTCATACTCTTAATCCTAAAGCCTCTCTCTTAGGTCATTCAATAGAATGACTATCTTTGAAAACCGTAATTTCTCCATAAGCTCAATCAATTTTTGATAGTACTTTTTACATGGCATACGCATTCTTCACTCCGGCACCTTGTCAACACATTCGTTCAAAGAATTACGAAGTTGGCTCATGGGATTGGAGGCTTTGGGAGTCTTTATCCACTTGGTATGCTTATTTTGGATTTTTTTGCTCTTTTTTTTTTTTTTAATGGATGTTCTGACTTCTTGCGTAAAGCTCTAATTTTCTAGGAATAAAAATTAATTATAGCTTCTTTTGAAGATAGATGTAGTCATGTTTTTTTTTTTTTTTTTTGGTTCTTTAATCAATAAACAAGTGATTCAATTCTTGAGCGAGCAATTCTTGTGCGAGTGATAGATGACCATGTTTCTGAAATTAATTTGTCCGAAATAGGAAGAGGAAAGAACCCCCTTGTTTCAAGTTTGTGTGAATTGGAATTGGTCTGAAAAATAAGAGCTAGTTTTTTGAATTGTTGGGGGTAAATGTTCAGGAAGCCAAACTAGTTTTTAGGAAACATTTGTGGTTTCTTGTGATTTAGTTAGCTATAGGACATTCTGTTATATGGATACCAAACTGGTTTCCTGAAATCCTTTATGATTTCCTATTATTAACTTATATACATGGCATTCTGCTAAAAGGAAACTATACTAGTTTCCTGGAAGCCTTTGTGGTTTCTTGTGATTTATTAACATACATGACATTCTGCTAAAAGGAGACCAAACTGGTTTCTAGGAAACTTTTGTGGTTTCCTGTGATTTACTTACGTACATGGCATTTTGCTAAAAGGAAACATAACTAGTTTTTATGAAATATTTGTTATTTCCTGTGATGGCATTTCGCTACAAAGAAACTAAACTGGTTTCCAGAAAACCTTTGTAGTTTCTTGTAATTTAATTACGTTCAAGACAATTGCGCTAAAATGAAATCAAATTGGTTCCCAAGAAACTTTTGTTGTTTTCTATTAAAAAAAAAAAAAGATGGTTTATTTACTAAAATTTCACCGTATTTTCTAACTTTTAGAAAAATGTCTTGAAAGGTTGTACGTAATTTTTATTATTTTTGAAAGGTCGTAAATTTGATAATATTTTTGAAAAATAGGTATAAGTGTCTAAAGCCCTAAAAAATAAAAGAAAGTCACTTCGGCCCAAATTACACCTAACCCAGGACACGAGGCCCAGCCCAATAAACGATGGCCCATCCACCATTCCAATTCCCTTGTGAGCGAGTGCTTATGCGGGACCACACCGAACATCAAATTTGAGCAGTTGCTGAGCTCAAAGATCTCCTCTCGTCTCCTCAGAAAGCATCAACTCTGTGCTTGAAGCTCTTGAAGACAGAAATGGGGCTGGGATTGCTAGCTTCCAAGGTCTTGAGACCCACTGCCACTGCCACTGCCACTGCCACTGCCACCGCCACCGCCTCAAGGCTCCTCAGCAACACTAGAGCCCCCTTCTTCCTCGCCAGGTCCGTATCCTCCACAACCGAGCTCCAGAACCCGGACCAATCGGCCGCCGCCCAGCCCCAGCCCGACCCCACTCCAGATCTCCCTCCCCGGACCCCGGTCGCCGGTGCCCGAGTCCATTTCCCCAACCCCGAAGACGCTATCGAGGTCTTCGTCGATGGCTACCCGGTCAAGATTCCCAAGGGCTTCACTGTCCTCCAGGCCTGCGAGGTTGCCGGCGTCGATATCCCTCGCTTCTGCTACCATAGCCGCCTCTCCATCGCCGGTAACTGCCGAATGTGCCTCGTCGAAGTCGAGAAGTCTCCCAAGCCTGTCGCCTCCTGCGCCATGCCCGCCCTCCCTGGTTAGGGTTTTCCTCACTTCGATCCTTTCGTGTTTGAGCAATGGTAGACTTTAGAATTATCAAATTTTCTGATTTGGGTCCATTCTGGTTCACTCCAACATTACTCCTCCTTTCGTTTTTTTTTTTCCTTTTTCAATTCAGGTTTAGTTTTCATGTTTATGGGCCTTTGGCATTAAGACAATTTTTTCTTGAACTATTAATTTTTTGGTTTTTTCTAATTTTGAAAGTATTCTATTGTCTGTATGAAATAAACATTCAGTTTGTGCTTATTTGGTCTTATCCATCTGTAAATGTTAGTTATGGTTCTTTCAAGTATGTAGAGTTCCTAATTTTCTGACAAGTATTTGTGCAACTTCGGTTTTATTACGTTCCGGTTATTATGAATTCAGTTTCAGTTATATTTGTTATATCAAGCTTTTAGTCAAAGCCAAATGGATTCCAATTTTATAGTTTGTTGCACTGCCCCTATTGTTTCAAGGTTCTTTCGAAAGGTGCTTCATTTTGTTTGCTTGATTGTGTTTGTGATACACACACATATATATATATATATATATATTTATTTTTTGTAAAATTTTCTTTCCAGGGATGAAAATAAAGACAGATACTCCAGTAGCGAAGAAGGCTCGAGAAGGGGTGATGGAGTTTTTACTGATGAATCACCCATTAGATTGTCCAATTTGTGACCAGGGTGGAGAATGTGACCTGCAAGATCAGTCCATGGCATTTGGATCCGATCGTGGTCGTTTCACTGAGATGAAGAGATCTGTTGTTGATAAGAATCTTGGTCCTTTGGTGAAGACTGTTATGACACGGTGTATTCAATGTACAAGGTTGGAGTTTTGATTTAATTATTCACATTTACTGTTGCCCTACAAAAGAATTCCATAGTTTAGTTTTATGTATAATGTGAAATCTGTCTAGATAGAATACTCGTATTTACCAAATTATTATGAGCATTTTGACGTGTGTTTGCACCAACTTCTCACAACTTTATGCTAGCTTATTGTGTTTGTAGATATTCAGTCCCATGCCCATGTCTATTCCATACTCTAGCTTTTGATGGCACAAAAAAATTCTTGTGCTTCTTTCTTTCTAATGTCGCACCTGTCAAAGTGCATGCTTCTCATCTTGTGTTGTGTTCTTTATGAGTTCCATCTGTGAAGTAGCGTTTGTTGTTTGCAAGGGTATTCAAAGACAAACAGAAAAGAAATTATTCAAAATGGTTGTTTTTGCAGGGTCCCCCCACCCACAACTTTTCTTGGGGTAGGTGTTTTCACTGTTTCTATTGTTTTTGATGTACTAGAATTTGTTGATTTTTACTATCCCTTCATACCTACAAATCCTTCCTTGGTTCTCTAGGACAACTATTTGTAAGAATGTCTTAGTGCAATTAGTGATTTTGCAATTCTATTGTAGTTCTCTTTTTAGAATTCCATCTCTCTCTCACTCAAAGGAAATGAATATCTTCTTGTTGGTTTTCCATCTTGTTGCCTTTTAAAATATCAAGCTAGTTTGATTAAGGGGGAATTAGATAACAACGTATTACTGTTTGTGTGGCCCTGTAATCCCAAGTTTTCTGTTCTTGGTTCTAAACCTGCGAGGGACATTCCAAGTTCTTTCATTGCTTATTTTACAATATGCAGCTATTCTGTTCTTTCAAAAAGCTGATTGGTTTATTTGTGTTACTGATGTAAAATACATGTTTGGTCCAACAGATGTGTCAGATTTGCAACGGAGGTTGCTGGGGTTCAAGATCTTGGTATGCTAGGTCGTGGAAGTGGAGAGGAAATTGGGACATACGTTGAAAAACTCATGACGAGTGAACTTTCTGGAAATGTCATAGATATATGTCCTGTGGGAGCCCTGACCTCAAAACCTTTTGCATTTAAAGCCCGGAATTGGGAGTTGAAAGGAACTGAGAGCATTGATGTTACGGATGCTGTAGGATCCAACATTCGAATTGACAGTAGAGGACCGGAGGTTATGCGCATCCTTCCCAGGTTGAATGAGGTAGATTTTCAGTCTGTACTACGTGTGAGATGTTAGTTTCCTTTGGACGTTTTCTGACATTGTGAAGGTTTATACTTGCAAGTCTATTATGTTGTGATGGTTGGTTAATCAAATTGAAGTGCGAACCTGATTAAACTTGATATGTGAACTTTATCTGAACCCTGTGTTTTGAATTGGTATCCTGTTGACTTCCGTGTTTATTATGTATCGTTCTCTTGGTTGCACTGCAGGACAGCACGGACCCCATCCTATTCTATTTGTTTTCTTCCTTTTTTTGTAGTTAAAGTTCCACTTGAAGGAAGATATACTTGTAAATGAAAGAAGTATTACTTGAGCCTATACTTCTGTGAACATATATGATATTAGTTCCTGGAAAACTTATTGTTTGTCCTTTAAAATACTTACTAGTAAAGAAGTCCTTGGAAGTTGGAACCAAAATGACTTTGTCATTCATGGTGAACTATTGAAAGTGCATGTTGCTGCAGTTAACCAAAAGGTTTTTTCACTTCAATTATCTAAAGTAAGAATATTAGAAACCTACATTTGAGTTTAAGCTTATTTTGGGTGGTTCCAAATGCAACTTTTGAATAAAATTTATATATTTTTTTGCCTTGTAATACAGAATAAAGAAAATAATACCCTATTTTTTTCCTTCTCTCCATTTTGTGGAATTGGATAGGTCCGCCATCAACAATGCAGCTTTATAATCTTATCTGATGTTTTCTACTTTCTGGGATCTAAACTGCTTCACTGCATTAGTATGGGTTGTTTTTCCAATTTATCATTTGATGATTACACAGCTTGAGAACTTTTCTGTCATGTGGCACACTCGGGGTAGCAAACTTAATTGATAGAGTTAGACTTAGATTTCCTATGGAATTTTTGCATGGACCTGTTAAGCTCTTTACTTGAAGTTCATCAGGAAAAGTGCTTTGAGGTAACGAGTATATTAGATGATGTTGACTTACGGAGTTGTAACGAGTATATTCGATGATGTTGACTTACGGAGTTATGTTAGTCGCCATGTTCGTTTGCATTCAACTAGTGGTAAAAAAAAAGTTTGGATTGCTAGAATCTTCCTTCATCGCTTCGCAAAAAAAGATTCTTATACCTTACACAAATATTTAACTATCTTGTAGATTAATTTAGACCTGTAATAGTGTACATTTTTGCAAGTTAAACTTAGGAATTGTTATAGCATATAGAATATACTTGATCCGCCCCCCCCCCCCTCTAAAGTTGACAAATATGACTTATTGAAAACATTGCCAAAAAGGAAAAAAAAAATTGATCATTTGTTACTTCTGCATTTCATTTAAGAAAGAAATTTGTATCTTGTGCAGTCAAGATAATGATTAATGTAGGCAAGGCCACTGAACAGAGTTCAATTCCTAATTTTCTCTATAGGTTTCTAAGTTGGGGTACACAATACAATAGCCCTTGGAACCTGAACCTAAGTTGGGCTACAGAGTACAGTAGCCCTTAGAACCTGATTCGGTGAGTTCCTTTTGCCTTGGGAAGATTTTTGAGCTTGCCTTTCTCAGGGCACTAGGCAAAGCACTTAAGTTGGAATTTTAAAGTCGGTATTGTGTCATCCATATAGCTATAGGCTTTGAAGATTTGTACTTGGGTTGATCTGTGTTAGACTTGTAATGGTGTTTGCCGCTTATTGGAGAACATAAATGAAAAATGGATATCAGACGATGCTCCTTTTTTTTATGGTCGTTTGAAGTTTTATACGTGAACTGTTAAGTTTTAATCTTGTAATGCCATTTGCCACCTATTGCAGGACATCAATGAGGAATGGATATCAGACAAGACTCGATTTTGTTATGATGGTTTGAAGAGGCAAAGACTAAATGACCCTATGATTCGTGGTGCTGATGGGCGCTTTAGAGCTGTGAGCTGGGCTGATGCCCTTGCTGTAGTGGCTGAAATTGTTGATCAAGTTAAACCACAGGAAATTGTTGGGATTGCTGGTCAGCTTTCTGACGCAGAATCCATGATTGCTCTAAAAGATTTTTTGAACAGATTGGGATCAAATAATGTATGGTGTGAAAGAAATGGTTCATACTCTGATGCTGATCTCCGTTCTGGGTATCTGATGAATACCAGCATTTCTGATCTCGAGAAGGCGGATGTGTTTCTCTTGGTTGGCACCCAGGTAATGTCCTGACATTGTTTTTTTCCCAATTTTAGTATAGACCTGATCTGAAGTGTATCCCTATTGTTTCTATATGCTTAAATATAGCATGCAGAGAATATGTGCGTAATGACAAGCGTTATTTATATTTTCTGATGTCTACTTGGCAGCCAAGGGTAGAAGCTGCTATGGTAAATGCTAGAATCCGGAAAACAGTTCGAGCAAACCATGCTAAAGTTGGGTATATAGGCCCTCAAACTGATTTCAACTATGATAACCAACATCTTGGTACAGGCCCTCAGACACTAATTGAAATTGCTGAGGGTCGACATCCCTTCAGCTCGGCCCTCTCAAATGCAAAGAACCCTGTCATTATTGTTGGTGCTGGGCTCTTTGAAAGGGAAGACAAGGATGCGATTTTTTCTGTGGTTGAAACCATTGTAAACAATGCAAAAGTTGTCAGACCTGATTGGAATGGTTTTAACGTATTGCTTCTCAGTGCTGGCCAGGCTGCAGCACTTGACCTTGGACTTGTGCCAGAGTCTGTAAACAGCATTGAGACTGCAAAATTTGTGTATCTGATGGGTGCTGATGATGTGAACTTGGAGAAGATTCCAAATGATGCCTTTGTGGTTTATCAGGGGCACCATGGGGATCGGAGTGTGTATCGTGCCAATGTAATTTTGCCGGCATCAGCATTCAGTGAGAAGGAAGGTACGTACGAGAATACTGAAGGTTGCAGTCAACAGACATTGCCTGCAGTTCCAACAGTAGGTGATGCCAGGGATGATTGGAAGATAATCAGGGCTCTGTCTGAGGTAGCAGGAACAACATTGCCTTATGATTCACTTGCAGCAATTCGATCCCGTATCAGGACTGTGGCGCCGAACCTCTTGCACACAGACGAGAGAGAGCCAGCTACATTTTCACCTTTCTTGAAGCCTAAATCTGGTCAGAAATTGAGCTCGGATCCATTTGGAACTGCAGTTGAGAACTTTTATATGACTGATTCCATCACAAGGGCATCAAAGATAATGGCTCAATGCAGTGCTTTGCTGTCGAAGAAGTGAGGTGAATTTGTATAATTTTAATAAAGCTGCATATTCACTTTTTATTCTTATTTTCTTCCATGTTCTTTACTTTACCGCCATCAAGGCTTGGTTTGGCCAGAGCTTCTGGAAACATTGGAGGTAATTCCAATAAGAATGATTTAGGCTTTCTTTGACTGTAATATGTCTGCAATGTAAAAGCATTTTTGCTGTAACACTTTTGGCTTCTATAATTTGGGATATCCCAATCTTCTTATGTTTTGTGATTTCTGATTCTGAAACTTTAGTATGCATGTCCATGTGATCCATCTTTTTTGCATTGTTGACTAGATCTTCATTATTCAATACCGTGTTATGTTTAGAATTAAGAGTGAAAAAAAAATGACGAAAACAAGAATATGCATCTTTCTAAACATGCATATTATTTTAACAAGCGAAAAATTGTAATTATACTTGAGGCTAGAGGATACCATAAATGCAAGGGAGGTACATAAATCGTTACTAAATAGTACTGTGGAATTCAATATATATATATATATATATGGACATATATATATATATGGATATATATATATGGACACCAATTAGGTATTTTTTTTTAACCATAGATATTGTTTTCCTTAATAATAATTTAGCATGTACGGTTTTTTATGATAAAAGATAGAGAGAGAACATCATTAAATAATGAATATTTATTTTTATTTTTATTTTTTCTAATTACTCAAATTATGATAGTCGTTAGATCAAATATTTCAACGATTAAAAAAAAGAAAATACTTTTGGATAGGAAAAAAAGAAAAAAAAACCTGTTGGATTTCACCTATCTATATATACTAGTAGTAATAGTACGTGCCTAAGTGAATGAAGTTTTATCGTAATTTTGATAACATTTGGTAAATGTAAAGTGAAAAAAAAAGGGTTAAAATTTCGAGTAGAAGAATATATGGATATTATAGTAAATAAATAACCTCACATGTACATATCTCTAATTTTTGGGCCAGGCCATATATCCATCTGTACTGTTTTCCAGTCTGACTAAAAGTCCAAAAACATTCAGGGTTATTGGCACATTTGGTCCCTTAACTATGTATCTTGTTACGATTTGGTCCCTATAGTTTCAATTTTGGCAATAAACTCCTTGAACTTATGGATTGGTAGCAATTATGTCCTTTACTTAAATTGATAACAGAAAGTGTTAAAAAAATGAGAAAATAAAAAACAAAACAAACGTGGGGAGGTCAAAAAAAAATGAGAAAAAACAAAACAAAACAATAGGCGTTTGAAGTTTTATCTGAATCTTAATTTGATGGTTGTTGCCGTCAAATATAGGGAGGATTCGAGGAGGTCAAAGTCGTTCAATGGTTCTTGCTCTCTGATTTTATTCTATATGCTTCTTTCTTTGTTTGATCACAAAATCAGAAGATGAAAAGCAATCATCCCTTATTTAAAAAAAAAAAAAAAAGCAATAATCCCAAATTCCATATCCAAGGCCCTAGCACCGTAAAGTTTGTACCCTTTTCTCTTCCCAAAACTGGCGTTGGGAATTTCTTTTATTTATTTATTTTTCCTTTTTTATTCTTTTGTTTTTGATTTTTTTGAGAACCATTTTAACACTCACGTGCAAAACACGTGCTATATCTGCCATCAATTTAATGCCAGTTATGAATAAGGACTTAATTGCTACAAATCCATAAGTTTAAGGAATTTATTGCCAAAATTGAAACCATAGGGACCAAATCGTAACAAGGTACATAGTTAAGGGACCAAATGTGCCAATAACCCAAACATTCATATGTTTTTGCCTTTTTAGTTACATCCAGATTAGTGCCAAAAAAAAAAAAAAAATATGATAAGAGTAACATTAAATGAGAAAAAGGCAGCTGGCGTGAGAGCTTAATCTATACCAAAAAAAATATTTAAAAAATGAGTTAAGCAGCTGGAACATTTGCACAGTTACCTAGCCCTATTGGTTTTTCTATAATTGTTATAGATATATAGAAGCCTCAACACCCATGACGTTGATGACATTGATAGTTACTGACTCCTTTCCTCATCCATTCTGCCTCTCTTGTCTCTCTTTCAATTTCGAAGTTTTTAGATGTTTTGTCAATGTCGTCTCCATGGTTCAAGTCATTCGATTACTTATTTATTTCTACTTCTACTTCTGAATAAATAAAAGGGTTAAATATAATAATAGTATTTGGATTATACTCATTATATCACATTATCTTCTAATTTCTAACTTATATAGTAATAGCTATTAAATTATACAATTGTTACAGTATGACCCTTTTGTAAAAACTGTCTTTTAACAAAAAAATAGTCATAAATAGCGTATAATTAGACATTATTTATTTTTATTAATCAGAATCTCGTTTTTAGTCATAATTACTAAATTGTGTGCTTTGCACAAGACTCATTCTGTTAAAAATTTAACCGTTTGTGAGAAAAATGGTCATTGCTGCAATAATTGCATATGTCTTTGTAGTCTATTGTGAGTTAAAAATTCACAATCTCACTTTGGATCACATTTACCAAATCGTGTGCTCTATAATGACTTATTTCCGTTAAATATTTAACAGTTTGTGACAAAAAAGATCATTATTGCAATAATTACATAATTCAGAGGTCATTATTATATAAGTTGAAAATTCAAGAGACAAATTGGTACAATAGATATTATTCAGGGGCTATTAATATAATTAACCCTAAACAAAATTAAGTTTTACCACATGGGCTTTATTGTTTGGGTTATCTGCAAAAAATTCCATTAAAGTATGGATTTTTTTTATTAGTAAGCAAAAATAAGATATATTTAATTCAAATAACGTGTTTATTATGAAATTTATTGGTTAATTTGTACACAGAAGATACAAATTTGGAAAGATTTGAAATGTGAAGGTATAATTTTACATAAGTCAAAAGACATAGTTAAAATTACAAAGATGTTATATTTCAGAGATTTTTTTTTGTTAATTTCTTTTTTGCAGTTATCTCTTATTGTTTCCGTAAGTGGAATACAAAAGATATAGTTAACAAAGGATCTTATTTTATTTTCCTTTAGATATAAATTAGAAATAAGGAAAAATTTATTTAGAAGAAAATTTTCTACGTCTGGGTCGTGGAAAATTTTTTGAAGCTGTGGAACTTTCCCACTACATATCATTTGTATAGATCAAGGATTTTGACTGACGACTTCTTTAGGCCTGCATGGTCTTAGCAGCCTCCACTAATCGCTATGACGTCAATGTATTTGACAATTGAATTTTAGTTAGTACAACGGAAATAGTTCAGGCAGGAAAAATACATTTTAGCATATTTACTTTGCCCTGCCATATCTTTGGTAGGAATTAGAATACTGACATTTATTGGTCCCGTTTGATTCGCCTATTTGAATGTGTGTATTTGAATG
>JXTC01000182.1:217199-235350 GCA_002914845.1 Trema orientale
GAAGGTATGCAGAAGAAAATGCAAAAAACATGTACATATATATCCTACAAAAAAGGAGACTTGGAGAGAAAATTACCTTTCACATAGATGAAAATTTTTGCATTGACTGCAAGACCATCGAATCCCAGATAATATCGGTTCATGACAATGCGTGCAAACATAGTGCAAGTGGATAACTAGAAAGTCTTCCTTAACAGGGATAATGGCTTGCTCCAACTGTATTTGGAAAGAAACAAAAAATAAAAGGAGTGAATAGATGCATACTTAAAAACTAATTTGTCAATTAAGTCTGGAGAAAAACATACATACGTGAAGGAAAATGAAAGCTTACCTTTTGCATGAATTTAATATCTTTAGTGTTAGCATCAGAATATTCCTTGTGTCCCATGAATTGTAAGTTTCTCTTTGTTACTGGCTTCGTCTTCATCGGGCATTTGTTTTCAATGTCGGTAAGAATATCCTCAATAGCTCTAGAACAATAGTCACCCTCAAAACATGGCAAACGAACTGCTGTTATCTTGAAGTCACGTTCTCCAGTTGGGTTAAAGAAATGATTGTAGAAGCTAGTAAAATCCACCACGATGTTTTCATTGGCTGCTTTTCCTATCACCGAGTGGTACCTGCACATGTTTGTTTGTACCAGTTAAAAATTACAAGAAATTTCATAACGCAGGTCCGCCGTGCAAAAATAATCAGAACAGAGAAACATACCATTGTCTCAGCTTTTCTGGCTTTGGTGTTTTCTGAGTTTTTGGATGGCAATGGAAAATATAATCGTCTCCCTTTAAAGGCGGGCAAGCCCATATGTAGCACGTTGCAAAACCTCGTTTCTTAATAAAATCGAGGTAGCCAATCTGATAAGATAGCAAAAAATTTAAATCAGTTTAACTTTACTACTGTATAAAAAGCTTATTTATGGGGCAAAATAACCAAGGAGAAGGATAACAAGTTTCAAACAATTACCAATATTTCGTGGTAGACGAATGTACGAAGAGCTTCCTTAGTCGTGGTAGCAGTCTGAATATTCGGCACAAAGTACTTGACGGAATCAATATAGGAGATATAAACAGAACGCTGATTCGGTGGACTGCATTCTGAACCGAACTCTTGGACATAAATTGCAAAAATACATACATCCGCTCCTCCAACTTTTTGAAACAAGAGGATTAACTAAAATGGAAAAACAAAAAGTCCATAAAAATTTACATTCAACAAGAAACAATGAGGTGTTCAAATCTAAAAAAGGAAAATACAAAACTAAAGTCTTTATTACCTTTGACGTAAATGGGAATTCAACGGGATAATTCTTGTCTTCTAAGATATCCAGAAGTTGCTTCTTCACATTTACTTTCTTTTTAATACATGAGACTACCCTAACAACAAGATCGTTTGCTCCTTGAACCTAGTAACAATAATAATGAGAGATCAATAGTCGAGCAATTACAACAAGACCATAGATCAAAATCCATGCATATCCTAATAAAAAAAAAATGATATTAATTCAAAATAGAAGTAATTCCATGGAAATCTTGAAATTTTATTACAGAGCTAGGAGTAGAAATCAGATAGTTTTTGAATTCTGTTGTTATACTATTAAAGATATAAGATTCATCTCCTTTTCTTTTTATGTTACTTTTTTTCTCTCTAAAAGCTCATAGTGATAGTATAATAATCACTATCTAAAACATAACAAACCAATTTAATTCTAAATGAAGGGTCGTCGTGGACAAAAGATATTTACAGTTAACGGTGTCCAAAAAAAATCTCAGCCTTAAACTGCAATTTCACAATTTTTCTTTTGATTTGTGTATAGCAGAATGTATGTAGACGTATAGAAAATGATGCAAGATAACAATGTAACATAAGCATGATATCATCTGGTGTAATTCTTACTTCGTTGAAATATTTTCCTGTGACCTTTGCTATCTCTTCTCTCTCTTCTTTAAGCCGCCTAAATAGTCTTCTCTCAATGTGGTCGCTAAGCTTGGTCTGTGGTAGATCTTTTGCTCCAAAAACAGCACTATTGGACGAGTATCTGTAGTCCCCGCTTTCCATGTCTTTCAACAAGCATTTGGGACATACATACTTTGTTTTTCCTTCCAAATCACTTTTAGCATTGAAGAGTCCGCATATTTGATGTTGCCAACCGTCACATTTATCACATTGAACCCACTGCAGGTACACATTATTAGATTTAGATATGAATCATTGGTCTTAGAGTGAACAAATCAAAGACAAAAAGAAATGAATTAGCTTTACTGGATCCAAAATTTCTGCCTCATTCTTCGCCGGACGAAGTGTTTCCTTGGAAATGCAGACCCCATGAATGGAGATTTTTCCCTTTCGACATTTCTTGTAGCATGAGGTACAAAAGAAATACTTGTTGGAATCCTCATTTGGATTAAGGTAATAATTTGTACCACGCTTGATAAGCACATAACAACATGAACAATGCTTTGGTTCTGGGATTAGAATTAACTTAAACAGTCCACATAATTGGCATTTACTATCATCGCCAACTTTTTCCTTATCCATGTTATTCTGTTAAAACAAAACATTATTTTAGTCATCATGAAAAGAAAGCTGTAAACATTTGAAAAAGAAACTTACTGGACTCTATTAGTAACTTATATTTTTTTTTCCTACTTAAAAAAATGTCACCTAATTTTGTCAATTGGTCAAAATCAACTGATAGTAATAACTTACTAACCTGATTGAAACTCGATATATGTTCTCTAATTTGCTCTGTTGTAAATAATTCAAGCATGGAAGTACTCTTTATCTCTCGACTTCCTGGCTTTATTCCTTCTTCACGATCAACTTCTAATCCCAACTGTGTTTGAAAGGACTTGGTGTTTGTCACACATTTTGTGCTTGAAGTATGTTCTTCAATACATTTTGGTCTTGAAGTATCTACTGCAGTATATTTTGTGCTTGAAGTATGTTCTTCAATTTGCTGTGTTGCAAAATATTCAGATTGGGAAAGACCACTTATATTTGGACTTCCTGCCTTTATCTTTTCTTCATGATCAACTTCTAATTCCTGCTGCTGTGTTTGGAAGGACTCAGGGATTGTTTTCACACATTTTTGATTTGATACAACATATTCCTCAATCTTCTCTGAATTGAAAAATTTAGACAGTTGTAGACCATTTAGCTCCTGATTTTCTGCCCTTACTCCTCCATTATCAAATTCTAATTGCTGCTGAGTCTGGAAGGACTCAGCGCTTGTCCTCAAAACTTTTGGACTGCATACATGTTCTTTAATTTCCCTTGTTGTGGAAATTTCAAGCATGGAAAGTCCACCCTCTGTCTCAGAACTTCTTAGCTTTATGCCGATTTCATTATCAACTTCTGATTGCTGCGGTGTTTGGAAGGATTTGTTACTTGTCTTGACATGTTTCGAGCATAAATAGTTCTCCTTCTCTGTCTTTGCACGCTTTGAACTTCGGAGGAGGTCTTCTAAATTGTCAGTGCTGGTGTTGTCGGTGTTGGTATTGCTAATGTTTGACTGATTAGAAAGTGTGTAACCTTCTGAAGGCAAGTATTGAAATATTGGAAGGGTCTGCTGTAATGGAAACCCTGGCTGGTGTATTTGGGTTTGGTTCATCTCAGAGATTGATTGCAGTATACCATTCACCAATGAATTGCTTGATTGGCTGAAGTTTTCATTGGGAAAAAGACTGTATGAATTCGGATTTTCCAGGGGAACAGCATGTTGAGAGGTCATAAAATCTGAAGATAAAGGAGCGGCTGAATCTCCTTGAAGCTCATTATTATCAATCGAACCGAAACCTACAAGAATATATATTCATTTACCATTAGCTATGTATTATGATCATGAGCCACTGAACAATTTCATCAAGCTTAATTGTATGAAAATTAATGGTCTTACCATTCATGATATTGAACTGATTAGTGTTGGCAGTGGCAGTAGCTGGTGTCGCCATCTCAAGCACATTAGAAGCATTTCTAATACTAGTACTATTATCATTGAACCAAATAGAATTTACTTCTTCTGCAAGTGAGTTGACATAACCAAGTTGCTGCCCCGAAGTAATAGGCCTTCTCATATGCGATGACCGATCAAGAAATTCGACCACTGTTTGAATGTTGCCAAGATGCCTACATCGTTGATAGAATATAATTTGCAACCGAAATCTCAACGTTTCCTGGTTGATATACTCGTCCTGAAAATAATTTTTCAAAGTACAATTAATTAATTAATTAAGGAAAGAAATATCACTCTGCACAGTTTTAGAATGCTAATTTTACAACGGCTTTTTTTTGTCCTTATTAATAATAAACCAATAAACATATATATATATTTTTCTTAAAAAAAAAAAAAAACAATTTATTGTGGCCATCTCATGTGCCTACAATTCTCAAACCCATAATAAACCCATTAAATCCAACTTTCTCCTCTCCGCGATCACTTTCTCGGCCTAAAATGGATTAACAACTCGCATAGTCAATCAACCCTAACTAAAACCCTAAGCAAGAAAAGATTATCTAAAACCCTAAGCCTTAAAAACCGTAAACCTATTCTGCATATACACGATAATATTAGTCACGAATGAATTAAAAATAGATTAGTATTAGATAAGGAGAATGCCGAACCAGTGAAGCAGCGTTCATAAATAATTGGTTCTCCAATTTCTCAACGAGTTCAAGTCCCCATTGTTGAAGCCCATTAGCTGTTCTTAATGCAAAGATGTCAATTCTGCAAAACGTATCATACATCCAAATATATATATTAATACCCACATATTGCATTATATATGTGTATATATATTACATACAAATTGCATACATACAACAAGCTTTTTATCTTTTGTACTTACAGTCGGTTTCTTATCATCTCTCGGTGCTGGATAGTCTCGTCAGCAATGCTGCGGGAATGACCCACCGGAGGTGGTTCGATCAGACCCGGAAGATTCTGGAATCTTATTTGCTTCATATCCATCTTCTGTACCAATCAAAAAAAAAAAAATATTTCGACAAAGATCAATACGCACGGCACCAATGACAGATTGAGGGTTTTTTTTTTATTTTTTTATTTGGGTAGAATTAGGGTTAGGTTTCTGGGGCTCAGATAGGTTAGTTGTGTGGAATAAGTACCTAAGTAGTATCGATTCGATTACGAGGCGCAAAAGAATATATTTAGTAAAAGTATGGATTAATTCTATTCCTTCTGAGTCGGGAAGATAGCCAATTGGAAGATTAAACGAATAAAGTGCAACTCGAGAGATCAAGCGTCTTAGCCCGAATTCACATCACATGGCTCTTATTTATACTGTCCGGTATTCTAATTTTATGATTATTATTATTTTTTATTTTACCCAAATGACGAGGCAGAAATACGAAAATACGGCATTCTTTTTTCACTTTTTTGTTTGGAGTGAATTTAATTGGGTGTTTTATTTATGGGCTTTTAAGCCAAATGGCTGAATTTTGTTTCTCACAAAAAAAAAAAAAAAGCTGGCTATTTTTGCATATTTTATGTATCAAGATATATCCATTTATTTTATATAAAAATTGATTTATTTAATTAATCTAGACTAAAGGGACATTATTTATAAGTACTATATCTATTTATTTATCTAAGGAAATTGATCTGGCTAGTACTAATTTGGCACAAAGTAATATTTATAGTAGTTTTTTTTTTTTTAAATTGACATTTTTAGTAGTGTCATAAATTGTGTGACGAGGGGTCACATAATTTATGACTATAAAATTATGATTTTTCTAATACTAATTAGTAGTCACAAATTGTGTGATCCTTCGTCACATAGGGTCACAAAATATTAAAATAATATTAAAAAAGTCATTTTTTAAAATACTAGTAAAAAAATTATTTTAGTCAAAATTACTACTATTTATATCAATTTTCCATTTATCTATTGTCAATCTTTAGCCTCGGCCTTGGACTTTTAAGTGAAAACTAGGAGAACTAGGTAATCTTATACAATAATTTATTTTCAGCCTTTATTTACTATTTAATAAATTTTAACTTTGTAACGATATAAATGACCACAAATAATATTAAGAGATTTGTGGTGAATGACCAATTTTATTAGAGGCTAATTAGTTTATGACCATGTTTTAAATATTATATACATTTTTAAATTTTCTAGGTTTCTATAGCTTTTCTTTCCTTTTTTGCCCCCTTTTCATAGAGGTTTGTCTTTTTCTTTTCTTTTCTTTTTTTTTTTTTTGTATTCTCTCGAATTGATCTTTCAATGGCTTTTTAATTTGCATCTTCTATGGTGGGATCCGCATTTACTTTGGCCACAAATTGGTTTTCGTTCTTTATTGTTATGTATTAATTTGTCTTCTAATTTTATGAATTATCTTTTGTTAGTTTCACGTTCTTGATTGTATGTGTTTGAATTTTAAGGATTTTCGTTTCTAGAAATTTATTTTGAAATTATTGTTATTCTTTTGTATGATCTTACTTTGGGTTAGTAATAAGCGATAATTGGTATACTGGTTTTATGAATTAATTGTTAACAACATTTATTTATTTTTCCTTATTTTGAAATTTTTTTTGTTTATTTATTTGCTGATTCCATTAAATTATTCTATATGTTCATACATACTAGTTTAGGTGTTGACGAAAGTTATTACCTTTTATCAATTTTGTTTGGTTCAATAATATTTTTTTATTTGAAACATAAGATTGGTATAGTAGTTTATCTCGTTCTGTTTGTAATACACTTGCAAGAAAAGATTTAGAGTTCTTAAAGTGTAAATTCATTCTAAAATTATGGAGTATGTGAATGATTGAGTCTAGCAAAGTTTTAGATTTATAAATTTTTGTTATGATGAATTTTTTGGATTGTTTATGTCAAGCGGATTTTATGAAGTTTTGAGTTTCGAAGTAAAGAAGGTTGTTGATATAAACAAATCTTCTAATTGCAGCTGAAATAAGAAGTGATGAATTGAATTCAACCAAAAATAACAAAAAATGGTATTTGGTTTGAGTTTTGTTGTTTGCTGATTGCATGATATGGTATATTGATATTTTATCTCGCTATATATAATTATGAACTCGGTACATGTTGATAAATATATACCAGTTTATGTTTAGAAAAATACTTACCATATACAAATTTATGATATTTAGTAATTTCTTTTTCTTTCTTATTTGTTCAAAATTCATCCCAAACCAAGTCAGATAACGGAAGGGGCGAGAGTAAACCCCCGGGAGACAAGGATGAATACTTGTTCTATTAGCACACTGTACACCCTGCGACGTATATATGACTGGATATCCAGCTTAATTCCTTCCCAAAATACATTGAATGCCACCTGCTGTGTTCAGGAAAACTTGAGCACCCTCCATAGGACTATCATATGAAACTCATGTAATAGTAGGGGAATGAAAGAAGACCCTTTTAGAATCACTAATTTGTTCTTATACAGCAATCAATCCTAGACAAAAGATCAGTACTAACTATGATGCGATGTCGAATCCTACGTACCGCAAGTTTTTTATGGACTACCATGACGTATCATCCGTAATGACTTTAGCCTCAATGTATGTCCTCCGATTGCAACACCCGTAGTACTGAAAATGCTAGAAAAGTTGTGGCTGATTCTATGCGAAACAATGCATCACCTGCCTTGTTCTCCAAACCAGCTGGATATTGGATAACGAAATTGTATCGCATGAACTTGTTGAGCCACTTCTTTACATAATTACACAATTCAAAGGTCGACACTAAAAGTTCAAAGTTCAAAGGTCAATACATAATTTAAGTGATATAATGAGTATAATTTAAAAATTATTATTATTATTAACCTTATATCAAATTACTTATGTGACTTGTCATGGTGCTAACTTCAAAATTTGGGATTTAAGACGTCAAGTTAAAGTTGTCTTTAAAAACAAAAAGTTGTACATGAAATTAGTCCTTTAACTACTATTTATTTTTAAGAATCGGCGATCTTATTTAAAAAATTTTGTACTTTTCATTTTTGATGAAATATAGTGATGATACATGAAATTAGTCCTTTAACTGCCATTTATTTTTAAGAAATGATAATCTTATAATCCCGTAAAAATTATGTGGCAAAAGCTAGGTCACCCCCCAAATCCTAGGAAAAATGTGAAGGAAGTAATTTAAAAAATTAATATCTTTCATTTTACGATGAAATATAGTGATGAGAATTTGTCAAAAATTTGATAGAGTTTCCCTATTTTTGAACACATAAATCTAGAAGTAAAATTACAGGTTTCTCGTAATAGATATATCGAGAGTTTTAAATATTCATGAAACATAGAACACATTTTGCCTATTCACCATTGGATAGCATATACCTATTCCTAATTTAATCAACAAATACTATAACGGTACTCCATGCGTCAGAAAAAATAAAAGAAATCAAGAAACATTAACAATGACAATGCTTCTGACTTGCATAAAGATAAAATTTGATGAAGGTTGAATAGCCGTAATGAAAAAGAGAAAATAATTTCTGATGTTTGAAGAACATAATCAAAAACAAATCATACAGCAACCAAATTATTTTGGATCATTATCAATTTTGACCCTACAATAAAACTCATGATAATATATGTGACACATTGTAATTCATTTATAAAAATGTCTCTGAAATAAAAAAAAATAATTAGAAATCTGGATTTGCCCCCACGTCCACATCATTCATTAAAAATGCACCTGTCCAAAAATCGTAGTCGAACACAAAGTTGACAATAATCGAATTATTTCAACCATGGTCGAGAAAACTAAATCTGAGGTCAAAAAATAAGATACGATGATGACAAAGTTATCTTTTTTGGCTCCAATCATAACGAAGATTCTTGGAGAAGGTTGATGAAAAAATTTGGAACAGCCACGGTTTAAAGAGCAAAAGATTTGGCTTTTTCATTCCGGTATGAGAGTAAATTTAGGTATGTGACATGACAATAAGAGCTATTTTTTATAAAATTTATGAGAGACTGATTAGCTATTTGATCATTTTTTGGTTCAAAACTTATTATATGACTAAGCTCAAAAGTTTATAACTAAATATTTAACTCACTTAATGAAAAAAAAAGTAAAAATACAACATATTCTATAATTGAAGGTCTGAAAAAAATGGACATTTAGCTGTAACTTTTAAGATATAACATCTACTTAAACTAATTTTCATCTAGTTTTCTCATTCATAAAAGAAAGCGTTTTATCACCATGAGGCCACTAGTTGATCCATTAGGTGTAAAAACCCAATTACTTTCAAGGGCTTTGTACAGGAATACCTCACTTTTGGGGGTATGGTTTAGTGGATATCCCTTTTGATGAGAATATGGCACGCACGAGAACTTGGAATGCGGATCCTATTCAAGTTCCCATTGGTCCAGTTACAAGGGCACGTACAAAGAGATTCAAAAATGCATTAAGTGGGCTGATTCAAGGAATTTAGACTCAAGCATGCACGTGGAGGCCCATTGAAGGAGATGAACGAATTTCTAAGCCCATTACAAGCTTGATTCAAGTTCAGGAAAGTCTATAGGCGCATGTAGAAGGGGAAATCTGATTTGTAAAAGCTTGGACGCCAAGTTATAGCTTAATTTTCTATTTTGCTTATTTTAGGTAGTTTCCCAAAACGATTTATTTGCTTATTTCCTTTTATTTAGTGGCGTGTAATAGGCTGATTAGTAGCTTGTATATTCAGAATTGGCTTCTTTTTTAATTAGGGCCGAATTTGGCTTAGCTATTAGGGTTAGTTTCCTACTTTCTTTTTCTGGTTTGGGTAAGTTACTTTTTAGGCATTTTTGGGGTTTTTAGATCTGATAATTTTGTGGCCCTTGGCCTATATATTGTACACTTTTCATTCAATAAGATCAGATTACAATTCATTAAAAATGGAGAGCAATTTCTCTTTAGTTCTTTGAGAACTTATTCGAACTTATCAGATTTCTCTGTGTCGTTCATCCCTTGACTTATCAATCGAGTTTCCATCCTTGATTGTGGCGTCTTCCCTTATACCAAGATTCACATCTCTTTATAGGTGTTGGGTCGAGGTTTTCCATCTGAATCTGATTGTAGAACGGTCCTAGGCATCCTTCGTGTTTCGGATTTCGTCACAGGTTGGCGAGGTTCGTATCACCTTTTTGATTTTATTAACAAATATATCTTTTTTTTAATAGTAATGATTTATACTTACCATTATATCCCTGGTAAATTATTCATTTACTACTATTAAGAGGTGATATATAATTTATTTACCATGACTTAAAAAATTTTATCACTTGTAGACGGTAGCATATTTACTATTATACCCCTAGTAAATTACTCATTTATCACTATTAAGAGGTGGTATATGATTTATTTACCGTGACTTAAAAAAATTTATCGCTTGTAGATGGTAGCATATTTATCATTATATCCATGATAAATTATTCATTTACCACTACTAAAAGGTGGTCTATGATTTATTTACTATGACTTAAAAAATTTTATCGCTTGTATACAGTATCATATTTACCATTATACTCCTGGTAAATTACTCATTTACTACTACTAAGAGGTGCTATATGATTTTATCGCTTGTAGACGGTAGCATATTTACTATTATACCTCTTATAAATTACTCATTTACTACTGTTGAGAGATGGTATATGATTTATTCACCATGACTTAAAAAAATTTATCATTTGTAGACGGCAACATATTTACCATTATACTCCTAGTAAATTACTCATTTACCACTGTTAAGAGGTGGTATATGATTTATTTACCATGACTTAAAAAAATTTATCACTTATAGAAGATAACATATTTACGATTATACCCCTGATAAATTACTTATTTACTACTATTATGAGATGATATATAATTTATTTACCATGACTTGAAAAATTTCTCACTTATAGACAGTAACATATTTACTATTATACCATGATAGATTACTTATTTACCATTATTATGAAGTGGTATATCATTTATTTACCATGATCTAAAAAATATATAACTTTTTTATGGTGGTATATTTGTCATTATACCCTAGTAAATTACTTATTTACCGCTATAAAGTGTTACATAACTTATTTACCATGAACTCAAAAATAAATATCACTCATTTACTACCAATAATATACAATGGTACATCACAAATTTAAAACTGATATATAGTAGTATATCACTAATTACTTTTACTTACCAAATTAATTAATTGGATTAGTGGCCATTTTACAATTAAATACTTAGCCCATAACTCCAGTTTCCAACCGGGTCAATCGGTGGTGAGCAACCATCTTTTTCCTCTGACTACAGTTAAGTTTAACCATGGAAATCCAAAACTAGAATTGCTTTGCATAGTGCATACCCGTTGCACTCATTATTTCTAGCTATCTACACCAAAGCCTTTAAATTTCTCACACTTCCGTAGGCACATAATCAAACTGTTGTTTAGCTGTGTACAGAGGTGAGGATTAGCCAAAATAATAGACAACTGTGGATATTTATTTACCTACTCTCTTTTCCAGAAAAAAAAAACAGAGATCAGTCCTCAACTGGACTAAACATGCCACCGATATCTTCAATTTCTTTTTTTCTCAACTAGATATTAATTTAGAAAGAGACCAGTAAGCTACCATTGACAAAACAAGGAAAAGAAACCAAAATCCATTCAAAAAAAGCCAAGAAATTTAAAAAATAACCATAATAAAATCAAAATTAAGATAAACTAATTGTTGAAACTTCATTTATTACTCACAAATTTAGTCGTTGAAACTTCAGAGCAAGGCACTCTCAAGCGAGATCAAGCCGTAAAGCTTTCGAAAAAGCACTCATAGCTTCATCGTTGATAGAAACAACGCTCTTATTCGAGAAAAAAAGCGGTAAAGAGAGAGAACTTGGCCTCGGAGGCAGCAATACACGCCAATGACCCAGCATACAACCCCACAACTTGGTTCGATTTGGTAAGTCAAATCGCTGTTGGAATCGACTCAGGATCTGGACCCAGAGTACCTGCCGAGTACAGATCTACACCAACCATTTCTCCTCGACGGCGAGTACGAGCGTTGGTGCAGATAATATAAGAAGGGTAAAATTGGAATTTAGTGAGAGCAAACTTAGAAACGGGCATATTTGTAAATAAGATTAGAAAGGGGCATTTATTAACATTGGTTGTCAAAGAAGGATAACTGACGTAGTTTCCTCATCAAGGTAAGTGAAGTTGGATCCTGAAATACCAACCGAACATCCAACCGAGCATCGGGGAATTTCATGATAGGTAGAGATTCATGTACATTGCTTTTACTTGTATTTAATTTAAATTAAGCACTGTGGTACAACTATGATCCAATGTGAATTTTATAGAACTGTGATGATTTATTAGTTGCCGGGTGAATTTGAATATCATTAGACACTATGGATTATTATGGGATTGGTATTTTTGTTTAAATGCAAGTTTTAAATTTTGAGATTTGGGAAAAACATTCGTTATGCTGTCCAAATTCAAGTATATCCTTTAGTAATCCATAATGGATTGTAAAGCTAGACTTTGATCAAATTAGCATTGTATGGTTATTTTTAATACTGAAATATGTTCTACATATCACACTTGAAATCATATTTGCATCACGGTAACTGATACACCATTAGATAATATCAGGATGCTAAATACCTTTGATAAAGATTATTACAGGGCCATAATAGGAAGATGAGTGTTTACTTGATATATATAATTATGTGAATATACTTGACATATGTGGATATAATTGTCTTTTTCGATCCCATATGTGAACTTCGATTTTTATAAACTATTTTGCGAAAACACTAACCATGCTGGTTCTATTTTAATCACATTAGTTTCAGTTTTGGTAAATAAGGTTCTACTGGGCATTCTTGTGCTCACTCCTTATTTTTCCTCCCTTTCTAAGTTTAGGCACTGTGGTAAATGTTCAGCTTATTGGTATAGTTGCTCCTTGAGTTCTTGTTCACTCTTTGTATCAGTGCTTTGTATCTTACTATTTTCTTAATAACTACTTAGTCATGCTTCATAATATTTACAAGTAGATATATGATGGTTTTTTTGTTTTGATTAGAGACTTTGTACATATAAAGACATTTTGAAAAGTGTAAATGCACATTTAAACTTCTAAGTGCTTGGTTTAAAATTTATGGTTAATGGGTGATTTTAAGTTCTTGGAAATTAACTTGTGAACGTTTTATTAACTCTTTATAAGGATATCGTTTATTTAAAAACAATTGTCATTTTTACAAGAATCTAGCTACAAAATAGAACTTTTTCCAGTAACTTCTGTTAAATAATTTCTTATATTTTTTAGAAAAACATCTATCATTTGTACAAGAATCTACAAACTAGAACTTCGTCTAATAACTTCTGTTAAATAATTTCTTATATTTTTACTTGTGAAATTCTCAATCTACCACCAACCCAGGATTTGGGTCATGATATGGATGATATGTAGTGAGCTCCATGCTAAAATCAAATTTATTATTAGCGTTTTTTTTTAAAATCTATCTATATATAGTTTTTTGTCTAATTAAAATTCATTACACATGTCTTTTCATGATAAAATGTGAAGAGAGAAAAACACTAAATAACATATATTTATTTTTAATTTTTTTTTCAACTACTCAAATTATGATAACCGTTAGATAAAAATCAACGGCTAAAAAAAATACCGATCGATAAGTAAAAAAAAAACCTATTGGATTATGGCCCAATTTCAAAAAACAAACTCTTCTCTTGGATTTTTCTTAATTATTTAAAGTGCAATTTTTGTCGTTATATTCGATTTAAATGGAGGAAAATACATTTTGAGACCCTCTTGTCTTTCTGGTGAGTTATGGTTTTGTTCCTAAGATACCTGAATGGTACAACCTAAATGGATAGCTTTATTTTTTTTTTCTTCTATCAAATACCGCTCATGAATGGATTTTGTGCTATTTGGATGTAAAGTCACTGCAGGGACGGTTTTTAATAGGATTATTAATCACTAGTTAAGAAATAGATGTCTCTTTTGCTAGTACTTTTCTCATATTAAAACAATTTCTTATTGTTTTGAGTCTCGAAGCTTAAGGTTAGGATATGATGGCTTTTTGGGGTTCTAGCTAATCTTTTGATTTGAGTTATGAGGGAAATTTACGCTTAGTATCTATTTTTTAAAACTTATTTCACAAATACCTTTTTTAAGTTTTCTTTCAAAAATACCCATTTTTATGGTCTACATTTCATATGCAAAATATAAATAGTCCACATTTACAATGTAAATTTTATCCATGAAGTACACATTTTTTGTATAAAATATGAACGGTATACATTTTAAAATGTGTGTCAATTTTTAGTGTAATATTTATTTATAGAATGTAGATCACAGTATACATTTACTGCATGAAATGTATACCGTGTATACACTTCATGTGTAAAACAGTGGTGGTCTATATTTCTCCAAAAAAAAATGTATAAAAACGAGTATTTATGGAATAAAAATAAAAAACAGATATTTAAGGAAATATAGTTTTAAAAACAGGTATTTATGTACTTTTCCCTTGTACGAAATAATATTACTTTTATACTTTGTAAATTTATACGTTCTATTTTAGTTATTATCAATACTAACCCTTAGATTTGAATTCTGCTACAGATATACCTATCTGTTACAAATTTATATTTGGCACCAATTTACAGTAATTAATTTATCATAATGATTTAATAAATTTGTTATCAACTTTTTTGTGGTTTATTTTCAAATTTTTGAAATGACATATTGATAAATTAACTGCTTTAAATTGGTGTAAAGGTATAAATTTGTAACAGATTTCAAATCTAAGAATCAATATTGATAATAACCAAAACTGAATATACAAATTAAACGAAATATCAAAACATAAGGCATAAAATTGATATTATCCTTCTCTCAAAAAAAAAAAATTGATATTATCCTTTTTTTACAGTATTTTCATTTTGCCGCAAAAAGGCACTTTTTTCATGGTGAGATGCAACATAATAATACATCAAGGATCTATATGCTACTTTTGGAACGTCGAAGACTACAATTACAAGCTTGTGTTGCTGGAACATTATAAATTTGTAGGTGGAATTATTGATTTAAAATTCTTTCATGAATTTGAGTAATCGCAACCCTATCTCTTTAGGCTAGTCCAACAAGTAGCAATCTACTTAATTTTCAATATTCAATTCCACAAAATAACTTCAAAATTCGCAAAAACAGCACAGAGTTTTGCATAAACATTAAAAAAAAAGAGAAAATTAAAGAAAATATGATCTTTTAAAAAGTATTCTCAAACATACGGTACCTCATGTTTATCTATTTTCATACGGTATTTTTTGAAAAATACCATTTTTTCGTTTTTGTCATCTATTCCTCTTTCTCTCACTCAGATTTCATCCTTTCATGGCTGCCATCTCTTCAAGCTTGCTTTAGTTATGCTTTTGCTCTTAATTGCAGTAAGTCTAGGAGACCTTTTCATCTTTTGTGCAAGCACAATTCTCGAAGAAGTATTTGGGCTTCCCTATATGGGATGATATTGGACCAGAACGACGTTTTTGTAATTGGCCAATAAATTTCTTAACGATTTTTTTTTTCTAGTCTTAATTACAAGTTGCAACATGGGCATGCATATATCAGTATGACAATGAAGATAAATTAATTAAAATCTTTTCATTTCTTTCTAATTATTTAATCTTTGATAGTCTTAGTAATGCAACAAATTTTCTTTCGATAAGTCAAAAAAAAATCTTCTATTAAAAAAAAGAGAAAAAATAAATAAAACAATAGAAATAGACGGTAACAAAACTACAAATGTGGTTGTACTTGTGAGGGAGCTTGCCCAAATGCCTTACTGGACAGTATAGAAACCTCTTTGTTTTGATATTGTCTTCACTTATGAAAGCTGAACCTTAAGCCCCTCACTTCTTCATTTTTTTTTTTTTTGGCAAAGAACTATCTTGAATGGAAGCCTTAATTTGTTTCTCATATTATGTGATGCTTTAGCTAGTAATTGGTTCAACATATTTTTAATTCGATAGTAATTAGTAACCAATGATTATTGGTTACCAGTAACTGGTTATTGGTAACCAGTTTTTGATATTTATAATTAGTCATTAGTTTGAAATTAGTAACAAAATTAGTGATGGTAACCAGAGTAATTAGGAAACAAATTAGTTAACTGTAACTAGAAAAATCAGTAACCAAATTAGTTATCAGTAACTAGAAAAACTAAAAACCAAATTGTTGTGACTTGTAACCAGTAACCAGAGAAGCTGGAAACCAGTAACTGAAGAAACCAATATCTACATTAAAAACTTGTAACCAGTGGTTATTAGTTACTAGTTGCCAGTTACTGTAAACCGGCCACTAATCTTCATAATTAGCCATTAATTTGAAATCAGTAATAAATTAGTGATGTAACTTGAAAAACTATTAACCAAATTTGTTGTGACTGGTAACCAGTAACTAGAGAAATTGGAAAATAGTAACTAGAGAAACCAATAACTATTTTAGAAACTTGTGACTAGTGGTTATTAGTTACCAGTAATAACCAATTATTGAATTCTGTAACTAGCCATTAGTTTGAAATTAATCACCAAATTAGTAATAATAACCAAAGTAATTAGTAACCAAATTACTTAACGATAACTATAAAAACCAATAACCAAATTAGTTAACATTAACCAGAAAAACCAGTAACTCAAATTAGTTAATAGTAATCAGAAAAATCGGTAACCAGAGAAACTGGAAACTAGTAACTGGAGAAACTAATAACTGCATTAGATACTGATAACCAGTAACGAAATTGGTAACTAGTAACATTTAACAAATAACCACCAAATTGGTAAGGGATACTACAATTATTTCGTTTGTTCGCCCTTTTTTTTTTTCTTTTTTCTTTTTTGAAACTAATAACCAATATTGTAATTGTTAACCAGATTGGTCATAGTAAGTAACTACTAATCTAGAAACTAGTAACCAAATTGGTAACTTTATTATAAACTGTAAGTAAGTTGGTTCTTCTTAAAAAAAAATCAAATTCGCTATTAATAAATGGTTCAGAGAAATTAGTAACTATTTAATAAATTAGTTTTTGGTAGCTAGAGTAACTAGTAACATATTTTAAAATTAGTAACCAAAAAGGTAATTGATATGTAGAGAAAGAAATAAAAAAAAAGATAAAAAAATTAAAAAAGAAAGAGGAGAGAGATATAAAAAGTAACCAAATTATATAACCAATCATTACTATTTTTCCAAGTTATTATTAGACATGATTTTTTTGGTTATGGTTACCAATTTGATGATTAGTGACCTCATTAGTTAGCTACAAGTTTGGATACTAGTAATTAATCACTAGTCTTGTAATTATAATCAGTCAACAGTCTGAAAATTTGCAACCAAATTAGTTATTGGAAACAAGATTGGATATAGTAAAAAGTTACGTAGTAATTATACGTACCCATCTAATTAGTAATCATCAATCAGATTAGTAATTAATAAGTAATAACCAAATTAGATAGTGATATCAAGGCTAATGACCAATAACCAATGAGTAACCAGTCTAATATTGATAATTGATAACCAGTAACCAAATTGCTCTTACATGGAAACCAAAAACTAGTAACTAAATTTTGGTAACTAGTAACAAAATTGATTAATAGTTCTATTATTTTGGATATAATTGGTAAATAGTAACTTGTAAACAATTTGTTCATTGACTAGTCATTAATCTTCTAGTTACTGATAGTTAGTATCCTAAGTAATTAAAGATTGAAGGGAAAAAAAAAAGCAAGTATAATATTTTTATGTTCCTTAAAGATTAAAGTGAAAAAAAAAAAGAAGAAAAGAAGTCGTGCTAATGTCTAGTAACCAATTAGTTATGGTACCTACCACTATGCCAGTAAAGACCTTGAGAATAATAGTACCTACCACTATGCCAATAAAGACTTTCTATCATTGATTGCGCTTTTTATTTTATAATTGGCTTCAAAACAAAGATGACTTTATTTACAACATCTGCCACTGCGTTGTTACTCTCATTTTTTCAAAATTACCAATCTGATACCATATAAAAACTCATTATTCTCCCATACCGTATTTATGTAATTTTTTATTATTTTTAACGGTATAAGCCAAAAAATCCCAAAAAAAAGGACC
>JXTC01000182.1:249653-341593 GCA_002914845.1 Trema orientale
TACCAATTATGCACAAATTCAAATAAAAAAATGTCATTTTATTAATTCAGCAAATACCCAAAATATACATGCTTTTAGGGCATAAACCCTAACAAGTAGAACTTAAGAGAGTGTTCTAGGAAGCAGCTCGCACTGCTAACTTTGAAATATTTGAAAAGGTAATAGAAAAAATTAAGAAGACTGATCGAGAAGCATTTATATGGCTAGATGCAATTGAGCCTGAACACTGGAGTATGTGTCGATTTGATTAGTATCAAAGTGGAGCAGTTGACAAACAACATCACTGCGTCATTTAACAATTGGGTAGATGAATTGAGGTTTATGCCTCTAATTGCACTGCTAGATGGTATAAGGATTCGTCACACTGACCAAATGTACACAAAGAAAATAACAGCTGATCGTTGGAATGGAAAACTAACCTCAAATGTGCAGAACAGGATTAACATTCTTCTAAAGAAGGCTAGAGGTGCCAGAGTAATCCAATGTGGCAAATATGAGTTCCAAGTAGACTCCTCCACTGAAACATGTGTTGTCAAACTTGATGAGGGAACTTGTATTTGTGGTTAGTGGCAAGTGCGTGGAATACCATGTGTATATGTCATGGCATGTATAAACACAATAAGAGCAGATACTACAGGCTATTGCTCTCCTTATTTCACAACTGAGGCCCAGAGGAGGTGTTATGAAGGGGTTATTCATCCTATTAAAGATTAGTCCATGGGGCCCATTATGTAAAATATGCTCCTCCAGCCTCCTAAATTTAGCGAACAGCCTGGTAGACCAAAGAAACACTGAAGGAGGGTTGAAGGCGAAAAACGACCTTGCACTGGTATTAATACAAGTAAAAGGTGCCAAAATTGTCTTCAACTTGGCCATAATAAGAGGAGTTGCAAAGCAACAACTGCAAGGCCCCTAAAGTTCAACACTAGGGATCGTGGCAAGGGTCCATCATCATCAAGATCTGCTAAAACACAAGGGACTTCTACTGAAGCTTTTGGGACTTTTACAACTTAAGCAAGGGGTCATAATGCAAGAGGCAGAGGCCGTGGAAAATGTGGGGGATCTTCTAGTGAAGACCGGGTACATTATAGTGTATTATTCTCTTAACTATTTGATTAATTTCATCGACTTCTATATAACTATTTATACAGGGTAAAATGGACAGGGAGAAAGACTTGATTAGCCCAAATCACCAGCCTTTTGTCCTGCCAAATGACTTATTCTCAAGTCAATTCACATAAAGGAACAACTAATCAAATTCGAGTTCTTAGGTAAACAAACTTAAATTATACAATGGCCATAACAATATTGCTAACTAGTAAAATAAATGAAACTCTAACTTATATATTTTCTTTTTCTTTTAACAGAGACAGTTTATAAGTAACTTGTGGGATATAAACCATGTGATTAATTGTTGGATTATTTTTTCAGTATATGTTTTAGGACAGCTGAGTAATGACGACCTACTTTATTGCTTTTTCTTTTTTGGTCTATAAATGGATTACATCAAAGGGATCTTCATTGCACAGGGTATACAAGTTCGGTCAACCTTGTTTAAGTGTATCCAAGTCTTTTAGGTTCTAAAGAGTGGCAAGTATTATGTCAGTATGTGCATATATTTAATCTGACTATGAAGTCATACTTCATATCTAAACTTTTATCATTCAATACATGCTCGTTGTTATCAGTTTGATCAAAATCCATTTCTGATTAGTGATTGTATTCATTATCACAAACAATATAAATACTAGCATCAATAAGTCAAATTACAGTACAAATAAAAGTTACTGTTATAAACACGAGTAACATTAAAATGGCCAACATCTTCAGATTTCCATTACATAGAGCTTTAAAATGGATAAGTCATTCCTACAAGTATATTTCAGCATCATCAAACCCAAGTGGGGTTACTTCACGAGTATTCCAGTTTTGGGGGAAACAAAAAACATTACAACCAACTACATAACTTTTGCAATAATGAAATATAATTCATTTTTAGTTGATTCAGGAATATTGACCTCAACTTTTCTTTCCAAATTTACATTTTTTATTTTGAAATACAAGCCTACCATTTATATAGAGACTACTGTATAAAACCATTCTATTCCTTCAAATTTGAAAAACATAGCCCGTTCACATTATGAAAAAAAAAATAGATTAAAAGAATATATATACAACAACCAAATTACGCAGTAACAATAATTAAGTTTATGATTAGTATTGTAGGCATAAAATTCCACAACAATTACAAGCCAAGTATGAAAAGCAAATAAATTATAAAAATAAAAATTGTATTTTCATTTTAAACAAAATTAAAATAATAATCGTAATTTACTTTTACAAAATAAAAGTAAAATAAAAGGCAATGAAATTTAGATACCCACATTAACGGCATCCAGAAAATACTCAAAGCCTCACTCCACTCACAGGAAAATAAATGAAGATGAAGAAAAGTTAAATAAGAAATGGAGATGCATCTATAGCCCAAAAAAACTCGTTCTGTCGTTCCTTTCGCACCGAGAGAAGAATTTTTGATCCTAAACCCCAAGTATCAACCTTTTATACAAACTTCTTTTCTTCCTCAAGACAATACTTTCTTCTCCTCACCCGTGAAATGTTAGCCTAAGTAGTATATTATAAGCTCTTTCAGCCAATGTTTCTCTAATAGCCCACCTTGGCTTTGACGAGATAGTTGGCTCTTCCAGAACTTAATATATACTACTTGAGCCTTCCTAACACAAATGGATACTAGTATTTGATGAGCTTTTGGAATATTTCTTTGAATTGGGTAATTTCTCTACTAACTAATAAGAGGTCTTAGAGAATAGATTTAGAAACAAGGCATATTTTTTAGAACTCACAAATTTTTTTATTATCTGATTCACTCTGCCTTCTTCTGAGAGAAGAAGGGAGATTTATACAACTCAAAAGAGCTTCCTCCCATCGGAGAAAGAATCTCCTTTTACAAAAGCAAAAGACAACACTGACTAAAGGAGAGGGAATCTCCTTTTAAAAAAGCTAAAGACAAACACTGATTAAAGGAGAGAGAATCTCCTTTTACAAAAGCTAAAGACAAACACTGATTAAAGGAGAGGGAATCTCCTTTTTACAAAAGCTAAAGACAAAACCGAGCCGATGCTAGGACGAGTATCTACCATCCGAAAATCGGCTCATGGCTGCGACTGGAGTTCATGATGTCTTTGTCATTGTCTGACGAGTCACATGGTTGTGGCCATGGATTTATATGGTTAAGAATCATCTCATCTTCGAGGGATGAGTTGTGAGGTTCTTTCTGGGAGTCACGTCCAGATTGTACACGTTGCCACGTTGTGGTTCTGATGAGTTCTTGATTAATCTGAGACATCGACAAAGGAGACTGGTCATATGGATCCTGGGAATCCTGAAATACTGAGGCTTGGTAATTGACAGCATCAGTATTGTCTGCAGCAGATTGATTTTCTTCTGGTGGCATCCAAGGCCCATTATTATTGTGGGTAAGGAAGTGCTTCATGTCCTTACCCATCTGAGCTGTATAGGCTGGCGAATATTTTTCCTATGGTGCGTCATCCTCTGGTTTTGGTCATATCTCATCTGGAATTATTCTTTTTTTTAGGAATAATATCTTCTGAAGCTTTCGATACTCTGGGTTTCCTATGGTGACCATTGATGTTCACTGGATCCGTAGACTTCAGCATTGGTGGTGTAGGAGACGATAGTATTTCCTTCCTTTGTGAATGAGAGATTCAGGAAGAGTATCGTCCAACAGTCGAATATGTGAATGGAGATGTCTCCAGGGAACTTCGATGCATCTACTAATGTGGTTGGCCTTTTCCCTTTGACTTTATTCCACTCATCTGTCAGGATCTGGTTCCTGTCAGAGAGAGTATAGAACCAACACAATAGATCTATTTGGACTTGATAAATCGGATGGAATTCTTCTTTCTCTTGGTAGCTGCGGATTGTTATTCTTATTTGATTGGTTTGGATTTCTATAGCAATTGTGTAAGAACTTGCCAAATACCAAAAGAAATTGGCCAATTGTTTGGGCATGAAAAAGGTATCCTTGAATGGTAGTAGTTTTGAAAATAGGTAAACAGGATGGATGCCTAAATCTTTTGTCATTGGTGGTCCGATGTTTTGGATGAGCGAGGATTGAAGGGCTAGAGCTCTTTGGACAGCCTTTTCTTGTGGTAGTTGGCTCTTGATAACTTTCTAGGCATCTTTCAGGAAAGATGGTGGGAAAAGGGAGGCTTGAGAGGAGGATGCCATGGTGTATATTTGTGGTCAAACTGGGATGGCTTTGATGGTTCTGCAATTAGTTTGGGTAGGACTGTTTATACCGTCTTGAGGTGGTATTGACAAGAAGTCTGGGATGACATTATTTTTGCCTTTGATATGCTTCACTTCAAAGGAATACTGGAAAACCACATGGCTAGCCGGAGAAGCTGGGCGTTAACAGGCTTATTCTGTTTGAAAGTCATCATTCCTTGGAAAGATGAGAAGTCTGTTTCCACTAGGAAGTAATGTCCAATTAAGTGGAATTCGAACTTTGTTATTCCTATCTTTACAGCTAGTAGTTCTTTGAACGTAGAGTGGTAGTGGATTTGAGAATCTTTAAAGCTGCCACTTTTGTATCCACATACCCTTCTTTTTCCTTCTTTATCTTCTTCCAATAAAACTGCACCCTAATGTCGGTTACTTGCATTTGTCTGGAGTACCCTTTTTCCATCAGAGGGAATCTGGAGTGGTATTAATGTCTGCATATCCTTTTTCAGTTTTTTGACCGCTTCAGTCTATTGTAGGGTCCATTGTTGGGCTCCTTTTTTGAGCATAGTAGTTAGAGGATTGGTGAGTTTTGAGAGGTGAGGCACAAAGTCTCTCAAATAATTGACTATGCTAAGGAATTGTTGTATTTGGACCTTCGTAAGATCATGATCTGGGAACTTTAGAAGTTCTTGGGCTATGTGGGGCTGAGCTTCAAATTGCTCATCGTATAACTTCATACCCAAGAATCTTATGTTGGGCCGTGCTATGACCATCTTTTTCTCCGAGAGCATTATTCTACTTTTTTCTGTGATTTCTGTGAATTGGGCCAAGAGGTTACAATGAGCCTTTTCATTGGGAGAGAACAAGAGAATGTCGTTAATGTATATGAGGGCTTGGTTTAGAATTGGGCCATAAATGGTGATCATGGCCTTTTGGAACAGTGACGGAGCTGTTTTAAGCCCAAATGGCATGACAGTCTATTGGTAGTGTTGGTTTGGGATACAAAAGACTATTTTGGGTCTTTCTTCTGGTTTGATGCCCAATTGCCAAAAACCGGCTTTTAAGTCAAACTTTGAAAATATTTTTTCCCGGGAAATACTGGAAAACAACAAGTTTTTATTTGAAAGAGGGAATTTATCATTAGCTAAAAAATGATCTAAGGGCTGATAATTAATTGCCAGTCTTTGTTTTCCTCCTGCCTGCTCTGCTCTTTTGTTGACATAGAATGTGTGACACGCCCATGCAGAGTTGGTATCTTCAATGAGTCCTTGTAGTCTGAGTTCTTCGCATTCTTGTAGGGCCATTTGCTGGTACTCTGGATTCATTCCTGGATGGTTGGCTTTCGTTGGGTTAATATTCTCATTCTTTTTGAACGGCAGTGTGATGAAATATTTCTCATTTTTCCATAGAGGATGATCACATTTCAGCAGGAACTTGGAATGAGATTCTGCACAGGAGTTGTCTCTGAGCCTCTGTTTGATGGCTAGGAGAGGATCATTAGTGATATAGAAGAAATTTGGGACTAGTTCCCAGGCTGAGAAATACTGTTTATAGGCTAGGCCTCCTTGAAGAATTCTCAGTCCTTTCTTCTTGGTGAAAATGTCGAACCCAATGATTAGATCTTTTTCTGGAAGTTTTGAACCAAGAACTCTATGTATTGCCGAACATCCTGGAAAGAATTGTAGCATTATTGGTTTGCTCACAAGATCTGTCGAAAAGACTTCCCCATTGGCAACATGGAAGTATTGCTTCCTTTTCTTCCAATATTTTGGAGGGAGGATGTCTGGGTTCAAAATTGAGTAGCATGCTCCTGTGTCAACAAATGCTGCAACTTTAATTGGCTTTGAGTATTTTGAAGGAAGAACCTGCATCTTCAGGGTTGGAGCTGGTTGTATAGTGTTGATAGCAGTGATCTGATATTACCCACCAATTTCTTCTTCTTGCTCTGACCAATCAGAGGAGTCTGAGGGAAGTTGGAGTGCACAAACTGTATCTGGACTGATTTCTTCATCTAATGAAAAGATTGATTCCATATCATTGTCTGACAGAGAAATCCCTGTTGCATTTTCGATATCGGAAATCATCTTGGCCGTTTTTCCTTTCGGGCATTATTTTGCAAAATGACCATTTTGTCTACAGATGTGGCAACGATATGAAGTTTTTCCATCGTTTTTTCCTTCTGAGGAATCTCCAAGGCCTTCGGGACTTTTTCTTCCTATTGTGGGAAGATTTGGAAGATTCTTTTGAGTGCCTTTGCTTTCTGAACTTCTTTTAAATGCAAGAACATGTATTGTGGGCTGAACATTTCGTCAGAAGATCTTTCTGGCTACAAGCTTTATCTAGTTGCTTAGTCTACTTCATATATTCTTGGAGGAACTTATTTTGAGAGCACATTTTATCAAGCGCTCTAAGTACTAGCTAGTAAAGTTCTCCAAGTGTTGTGTTTTGCAGCATTTTTCCACTGGAAGATAAGAGCCTGAAAGTTTCTTCTCCAAGAGAATCTGGGATGGATGACAGGAAAGCCTGTTTAAGACTTGGATCATCAAATCCTCCAATGAGATAGAACCGTTTGGTCATTTGTTGGAAGTGCTTTTCTAGATCTTTTCTTTGCATGGAGCAACAATTCATTTTGAAGAATTCTGCTCTCAATCGTTCTGTTATTTGGGACTCTTGCCCACAGAATTCTACGTAGAGGTGATTTAAGGCTCCTTCTATTGACGCGTCTTGTAGAAACTGCAGTTGTCTATATTCTCTATGACTTTGCCACCAGTC
The DNA here is from genome assembly GCA_002914845.1 of Trema orientale. NCBI lineage: Eukaryota > Viridiplantae > Streptophyta > Magnoliopsida > Rosales > Cannabaceae > Trema > Trema orientale. The sequence goes on from JXTC01000182.1 coordinate 256,692, forward strand.
ATGCAAAATTCCTTTAAAACCAGAAGCAAAATTAAGAAGGATTTCTCCTCTATAGCTTCCAGAGTTTTGGGCTTCTAAAAGAAGCCAGGCTTTGAATTTTTGAAATGGCCTCTCTATCTGGTTGGTGGTAAGTCGTCGAGGGTGAACGTCTGGAATTTTTCTTTAGACGTTTTTGATACTTGTGGCTGGTTTGGTCCTGTATGATTGGAGTCTGTTTCTTCTTCCTGTTCTTCAATAATAGGCTCAGTCCTTGTTGTTCCCGACGTTCCTGTTCCCTGGGTCATAAATTGTTATGGAAGTTCATCATTGTCGTCAGATGTCTCTGTAGTTATGGACCATTCTCCTTCTGATGAGTCTTCTACTGGGTCTTCTCCAGAAAGCTCTTCGTGGAGCTTCATCTGGGATAGGCTCCGAAGATAATATTGCTGGATAGCTTTTGTTAATGGGTTCAGCGTGGAGGTGCTTTCTTGTATCATCAGTTGTTTTGGTGGATACTCATTTGGCTGATTAACTGATGACTCTGCTTCTTTTCGTTTCCCTTTGGACTTTGCCTTTTGTTTAGCTTCCTCTTCTTGATGAAGGATTCTTTGTAGGCATAAGATTTGGTCTTCTCCAGAAGACACTGTTACGGATAAAAGTTGGGAGGCTTTTGGTAATGTAGAAAACATCTATGGTGTTGCATCCATGTTCTGGTGTTGGCTGGTGTTTTGCTGGAACTGCCTTAATTGTTCTTATAAAGCAGTATACTGATTTTTAAGGCTCTTCATTTTCGCCTCCTTTGTTGAGAAGATCTGCTTTGGAACTGTCCCTTGTCGTATCAGGTTTATGAGCTCTTCATGGGTATTTTGGATTTTGGACTGTAGTCTGAGCAGTAAATCCTGCAGGTTCGAGCATCTCTGATCTAGTTGAGTAACCTTGCTTTCAACCTGGGTGACCTTTTGATTAAGTTTCTGTAAGATGAAATTTTGGGCAATCATGTTTTTAGTTTGCCAGTTTAACACCGCCTCTGCTGGTGAGATTTTCTTCATAGTCCCATCCGGTTCCCTGATGGTCGGATTGAGAACTTTTGGTTGATTTATTGTCGTTGAGAACTTTTGGTTGATTTATTGTCGTTCCTGTTTCATTACTAAAGCTTCCAAGGGGTGGAAAATCTTTATCGTAGGAAGACATCATCATGATTGACTGGGTCGGGGCACTTGGCTGCTTATATTTCTGTTCTTTTTTTATCCACTTTGCCATTTTCTTGTAGCAGGGCAGGATATGTTGAGGACTTTGATCTACCTGATTTTGGTCATCCCATCCGCTAGGTGGTAGAGAAGGCTCATGTTTAATATTTTGAGGGGCAGGAGTATTTGACTATATAGTAGAATTTTCCTGATGGCTGTCCTAGGAGGCCCACTTTCTTTGATCCTGCTTCATATTGTTCCATGAGTATGGTACCTGTCTTCTTTGTCTGGGGCTTGGCTTCTGGCACGTCATTTGCCGAACACATCTGGCAATTACAAATGTCCCAGTAGCAGTGTCCTTCTTTTGAGTTGAACGCATAACAGGGGTTTCCGTCTATATCGAACAATTTGATTTCTGCTGCGGCAGGGATAACAGTAGACATCATATACTGTGTGGTGAAGTAGTCTAGCACCTCTTCTTTTTTGCTGAAGGTAATCTCTATTTTCCCATCTTTCAGTGTTTTGAAAGTGGAATCTGACGACTGGATTTGTACTTGGGGTTGGTGTAGCTATTCATAACTTGTTATCCAAGATTCAGGGATTATCTTCTTGAGTTCTTCAATTGAGATCTGCCTTGGGATGTGTGTACAGCTTGGTACATGATGAGAGTTGACCGAGACAAGCAAGGCATTCGACGTTGTTGGAAGGGCCAAGTCTAAGGCATGGTTTTGGACCCGATATACCATCTGATAATGAAGGGTGGCTACCATGGCTTGTGGGTCTTGTTCTACACCTATTATTTGTAACTGGACTTTAAGGGCATCTGGCAATCTTTTGTCTTTCAATGACATACAGAAGTTTGGGTAAAATGTGACGATGTATGTGCCTGCATTGAGGGTTGTTTGGATGATACCTATACAAGCATGTTGATATTTCAACATTCTTATATCAAGAAGGGTGATTTTTGCACAGATAGAGAGACCTTTCTGACCATGGTAGGTTAACGCAAGGCGGATAGCTCCAAAATGGATATGGCTAAAACCTTGGTCTATCCACTGAGGTGGAAATTCTGGTGGAATTTGAAGGGTAACATAAAGTTCTTTGTTGGTAGCAGGAAGTTCACACTGATCAAACTTAGTGGACTGAATGTATTCTTTTGTGGAGCGAGGGGTAGGCTTAATTAGAGATTTTATGAATTGGGTAAAGGAAGATGAAGGTTTTGTGAAAGCATGGTACGGATTAATAAGAGGAAGATTTTCTGAGGTGATCTTACTTTATTCTGATACATATTTAAGTTCGTATAGATATTCTAACTTGGAAGCAGAAGACTTTCGAAGCGAAGGGAAAGGAGATAGACTAAGTTGAGAAATAAGGTGGTTGGATGAGGACGAGGAGGTATCAGAAGGGATTTAAGGGTTGCTCATGATGATAAAGGTCTGAGACTCTTATTAGTAGCAGATAATTTTCCTGATACTTTAAGTGTTTATTTCTCTTTCCAAACCAAAAATTCAGATTAAAAACAAAAGATATAGGAGGAAGTAAGATGGAGAAGATGACTGTTTGGCAACTCTCATAACTAACTATAATAGTTTGTTAGTGTTGTTCGGGTAAGAGTTTAAGAAGGGTATTTTTGCCATTAAAGAACAAATTTTGTTCTAATTTTAACCAAAATAAACAAAAGGTGAAATTTGTATATATTTATAAATTTAAGGGGATAATTTTGTTATTTCTAGAAAACCAAGGAATGAATTTTGTCGAAATCTAAGGGGTATTTATGTTATTATCCCTTTTTTTTTTATTTTTTTAGTTATTTTTTATTAAATTTAATTATTGACAAAAAAACATCATCGTTTGCCTAGTTCTTGAAATTTTTGAACCTTCGCCAATGATTTTGGTAACCTTTGCCAATGCATAAACCTGTTAACATACGTTTTCTAGGTTAAATGAGCATACTAGTTCATTTCTCCCTCATTTGGCCTCATTTGCCTTCCTTATTCTCTCTAGTATTCTCTCTCTTCATCTATCTGATTCTCCCCATCTCTTTTTGTGTCTCTGATTGTCTCTCTCTTCCTCTCGGCCCTTTGACTCTCTTTTCCTCTTAGCCTTTGCTGCTCTCCATCTATCTTCATCTCGGCCATGTCATTTTCTCTCTTCCTCTCGAATTTTGCTACTCTCTTACTCTCGACCCTTTCAAATTTAGTTAAGTAATAAAAAAACCCTTGTCTTTTTTCTTTTTTTATTTAATTTTTTTGCTTTTATTTAATTTACGTTTAAATTTGTGTCCAAATACATTTTCTCACAGTCCTTGTGTTTAAATGCGTGTTTATGAAATATTGCTTGGGATTTTATGGTATATTGGTTCGGATTTTTTGGTATATTATGTTGATTTTTATGGTATATCCATTCGGATTTTATTTTTTGGGTATATTAGTCTTTTTTATTGTTGATGCTCTCCTCTCTTGATTCTCTCTTTTAATTTTTATTTGGTATTAATTTTTCTTGGATTTTGGTTGGAATATTATGAAATACTGCTTAGGATCTTTGTTTATGGATTCTGTAGTCTCTTTGATTGTGAATTATCTAATTTCATTGCTATTTATGTGATTATTTGGGTATTTCATTCATGTTAAATAAACTTCTTGCCTCTTAATATCTGGTTTCGAACTGTTTTAGATTTCATTTTTAGGCATCTCTACTTCTGGTTTTATCATGTTTGACCATTATGTTCATCAGTAAAATTCTTTTCTTTTTAGGTTTGGCTATTCTAATTTTGTCAATCGCAATATCATATCCATCATATTAATAATTTTTTAGATGCGGAGACGATGAAGAGATTAACCAACAGATAACAAGAAAAACTATGGTTATCTATTACTTATTGATAATGACCAAGTAAGAAAAAAACTTAATAAGAAAATACTATTTTTTCATATTTTACAAAATATTAAACACAACACTATACTAAATAATTTTCAAACTTTAAAATTCAAATACATATATAAGTACCTGTAACTCTCCAAACACATTATTTTACACAAAATATAAGAATATAAATAATATAAAATTAAAAACATATCTATATGTATAATAATCTCTTTATGTGAATATATATATATATCTATATGCATAATAATCTCTTTATGTGAATATATATATACATATCTATATGTATAATAATCTCTTTATGTGAATATATATATCGGGATGGGTATGGTGCATATTATGCTAATTTCATCCTCATACCATAGCTGCATATTGATAGTGCAGTTATCCCCGCCCCAGTCATTTGACAGATCTGATAGAAGTAAAAAGAATAAAAAATTTCCAACTTAAGTCGTTCCTCATTAGTTACATTCCTAATAGTAGTTGATGAGGAATGACCACTGCTTTTGATATTTTTATGTATCTTCCTAATTTTATCATTGTCACCACATATGACAATTTTTTATTTATATTTGTAATGTATACATTATTACACGTTATGACTTTAATACATTTATGCATTAATTTATTCACAAAAGAAATTAGTTTAGACTCATTCAGGAATTAGTGAGAGACCATGCATCTCTATATTGATTCCTAAATTGTCTCGAATGGTACAGTTTAGGATTATACGTTATGTTTTATCGTTTACTTATAAATATTATTTTTATTCGAGTTCGGGTGGTATCTCTCCCAGTTCTCTAGGTGTGTTCTATATATTTACAAACTTTGCGAAACTATGGGGAAATGTTGTTGAAATTTTGGTGTGAATAGAACAATATTTTGGTGAATGATGTACCACATAACAAAATAATTTTGAATAAGATAGGGCTTTATCCTTTAGAGAAGGAGTGATAAGGTGAATTTATAACACATGCACACATAAAAACACTTGCAGGAATATTTTGTGCTGTTACATTTTATGCTAGAAAATGGACATGGACAAGCCATAGATGATCTTGAGGAATCGAGTGTCACCCCAGTACAAACTGGGTACTAAGGCATTTGTTGAGAGGACAGTTGCTTATATGAATTTAGAATGATTAGCCAAATGTCCAAGCCAACAATACTTGAATCGAAGATTCCAAAATCTAAAAATAATTGACCAAAATTTGGTTCAAAAGGGTAATAGACCTATACTATTTGGTCTTTTTATAGGGAATCATTTAAAGTTGTAAACTTTAGAGGAGGATATAATACTAATGATAATACTAACAAAATTCATGATATACTGGCTGATATAGCTAGAAGTGTGGAGTTGGGTCATCCACCTATGGATGAAGGGTCTAGTGATGTTCCTATTGGTAGTGCTGAACAGTCAGATAAGTTTAATGAGATGTTCAGTCAAATAGAGAAAGAGTTATGTTAGGTCCAAGGTGTTGGCCAGTGTTGGCAAACAATTGGCAAAAACAATAAACTCAAGTTGTTGTGAGAAAACTAACAAGTTGTTGCAACAGGTCTGCTGATGTTGTAAAGCAGTTTTTGGTCTAATTTTCCTTATTAAATGTTTCTAGAAGGATAATGCACTGAAATTTTAGTGAGATTTTGAGATTTTTTGATCTGTTTTGTTAGTATGTCTCTTCTTGTAGAATATGATTCAGATGAGCTGACCTTGCTGGCGACAAGTTTCAAAAGGTACATAAAAAAGATGAGAAAAAATAAGGCTGCTCCAAAATCCTCCAATGGTAATAATTTTTTCAGTGCTTTTGACTACAATAAGAGAAAAAGAATTCAGTGCAGGAAATATAAAAGCTATGGTCATATTAAATCTGAATATGCCAATACCATGAAAAAGAAGTCGAAAGCCATGATTACTACTTTGAGGGATGCAAAATCCGATGGAAGTAAAGAGGAAGACATTATAAGTAATGTTTCTCTCACTACCTCTTTGTTTTATGACTCACAGTTTGTGTTGCCGAAAGATGCAGATTCTGTTACAACAGAAGCAGTTTGTTATAAAACATCTATTGCTAAAGGTGATGTCGCAACAGAATCTGTGAAATCAGATGATGTTACAACTGAAGTCGGTTCATATGGTGATGAATCAGAACCTGATGAGGATTCAATTCAAGTGGCATATCAGAAAATATACACTCAATAGTTAAAGGTTTGTATTGATAATCGTCTTTTGGTAAGTAATAACACTGTACTTATGAAATCCAAAGAAGAATATGAAATAAAAGTGCAAAGTTTGAATTCTATCATTTCCGAAAAAGATAGAAAACTGAAAGAATTATCTGTTGAACTTGAAAGAACTCAAAAAGGAGTGAAAATGTTGAGTTCAAGAATTGGAAAGTTAGATCCCATTCTGACAACTGGAAAATCTACTGGAGGCAATAGTGGATTGGGCTTCAAAGGTATGAGAGATCTAACTCTGAAACTGTGTTTATGAAACCAACTGCATTTGTTGCAATCACTTCATAGTCTATTGCAACAACAAGTAAAGCCGCTGTTCATTCAAACCAAGTGGTAAGACCTGTAAGTTTGTTCACGTTTGTCATTTTTGTGGAGTTAAAGGTCACATCCAACTAAGGTATTTTAAAATGACGAATTTTTTTGAGAATAATTTTTTGAACAAAATCATTTGTTTATCCATCTCAAAGAAAAACACCCAAGCCCAAAATTGATTTGAAAACAAGTTCCAAACAAGTATGGATAAGGAAATCTGATGTTAAATATTTTGTTGCTTTTAAATGTTTAAGAACATGCATTACTAACTCATGGTATTTTGATAGTGGCTGTTCTAGACATATGACAGGTAATCAGAACATTTTGACAGACTACAAATCTGTGACAAGTGAAGAAGTCAGTTTTGGAGACGGTGTCAATAGAAAAGTCCTTGATAAAGGAACTTTGAATGTTGATGGCATGCCAGGGTTGAAAAATATACTTCATATGGATAGACTTAAAGGTAATTTAATTAGCATAAGTCAAATTTGTGATCAAAATCTCTTTGTTAATTTCACTCGTGATGAATGTTTGGTTTTAGATCATAAAGGAAATTGTGTTTTGAAAGGTTGTAGATCTATTGACAACTGTTATACCTTGGTTCAACTGGAAACATGTCATAATGTTACTGTTAATAACATAAATTTATGGCATGAACAACTTGGGCACTTAAATTTTAAATCTTTGAAAAGAATTGCAAGTGCAGGTCTTGTTCGTGGTTTGCCAAAGCTTGAAAAACAGTCTCCTAGGGTGTGTGGACCATGTCAACATGGAAAATAATTGAAGACAACACACAAAGTTATTCAAAGCGTCACAGCATCGAAGGTATTGGAACTGTTGCACATGGATCTCATAGGTCCAGTGCAAGTAGAGAGTATTGCAGGTATGCGATATATCTTTATATGTGTGGATGATTTTTCCAGATTTACACCGGTAAAATTCTTGAAAGAAAAATCTGACACATTTAATGCATTCAGAGATTTGTGTGTAAGAATTAAAGTTGAAAAAGGTTGCAATATTAGCAAAATAGTAAGAATTCAGAGTGATCATGGAAAAGAATTTGAAAACACTATTTTTGCTGATTTTTGTAATTCACATGGGATTGCACATGAATTTTTTGCTCCTAAAACACTAGAACAAAATGGTGCCGTAGAGAAAAAGAATCATACCTTGCAAGAAATGGCCAGAGTGATGCTCAATAGCAAGAAGTTGCCCAAAAGATTATGGGCCGAAGCGATAAATACAGCATGTTACACTATCAATCGTGTTTATCTTCGACCAGATATGAAAAAGACTACTTACGAGATTTAGAAAGGTAAGAAGCCGAATCTTAGTCACTTTTATGTTTTTGGGAGTATTTGTTTCATTTTGAATGATAGGGAGCATCTTAGGAAGGTTGATACTAAGAGTGATACAGGTATCTTTCTCGGCTATTCCAATAACAGTAGAGCTTATCATGTGTACAACATGAGAACTAAAATTGTTATGGAATTAGCCAATGTTGTTATTGATGATTTCAAAGATTTTTCAGATTTTTTGAAGGAGGATGAGGTAATTAGCTTTACTAATGAAGCTGTAAATAATTCCGGCTCAGAATTGAATGTTGCAACTCTTCCTAATGACGTTACAACATTTGATGGTCATGTTACAACATCCGGTGACAATGTTGCAACATCAAAAGAGCAAAAACAAATTATTGCCCAGCAAGAAACTGTACCCACAGTTGTTCTGAATGATCCAATCAAGAGAGAACCATCTTCAAGAGTGAAGAAAAATCATCAATCAGACCTCATTATAGGTAGTATTGATGATGTCATGGTCACACGGAACAGGTATATTAATTCGAACAATTATGTGTGTTTTTTCTCTATGATTGAGTTAAAGATCATTTTATCAAGGGAACTGGTTGAGAATAAAACAATCATTTTAGAACATGTTGAAACTGAAAAGCAGATTGCAGACATTTTCATGAAAGCCTTTGATTTTGTAAAATTTGATTCCTTAAGGTAGGCCTTGGGATTTTTTTTTTCTGCTTAAAGTTTATGTTGTGTGTTTTTTCAGCTTCAGCCAAAAATAATTTTTGTGAAATAAAAGTATTATTAGTGATAAAATGATTTTAAAGAGTAAAGATATTGTTTTTTTGTTTCTGTTATAAGACTAGATTGTTTAATTATCTTGAATTGTTGATCTTTTGACATTGAAATTTCTAAGTTTTTGAATCTTAATGAATTTTCTGAATTAATTTTTAACTGATCAACTCTAATATTGTTTTTCTTGAAATCTAGCTGTGTAACAGACCGCTTGATTAGAAAAAGCTAACTACCCCGAAGTGTGGAGCCATCCTTGAGGAATTTGGGACTCTGTATCACCAATATAGAGAGGATAATCTACCAAGTGAAAAAGGCTATCTCAAGGATAGAGTGAAAGCTACTAATCATAGGTATTTTTTTTGTAAAAGGCAGTGAACAAAAATAAAATAAAATAAAAAAATACTGCCTATTGCGTGTGAAAAAGCTAGAAACTATGAGAAAATTAAAAAAAAAAGAGTTAGTCAGTTGGTTTTTGATCCAGCTTATTCATCTTGATTTCTTAAATAAATGAGATTTATCTGTCAAAAGATTAACAATACATTATAATTTTAGATTCTTTTCTTTTTTTAGGAACAAAATTAACATGATTTTTTCCTTATTTTCTTTTTATCTAAATATTGCCTTGAGATCGCAAAATTATTTTGGCTGAAATTGAATTTTCTTTTGTGTGTGACATTTTTTTTTAATTTTCTTAATATATAAAAAAAGAAAAAGGGCTTGTTTTGGAAAGTTTCTGCTAAAACGTTTTAGTCTGTTGCAACATATTTTTGTTTTCTTATTTATCTGCATTCAGTTACTCAATTTTTTAAGAAAATCACTCGAATTGATTTACATCTTTAATTTCCTAATTTGGTTGATATCTTGGTCCTTAAATGTCATTGGATGATTTGTTTAACCTAATCTCTCTCACAATCTCTCCACTATTTGCTCACTCTGCCGTTTCCTCTTCTTCCTCTGCGTTTTTCTTCTTTTGTTTTTGTGTTTTTCCCAGCAAACTTCATCACAACAATGGTGAAAACCAATGGTGCTGTAACCCCTAAGAAGAAACGCAGGTCCTCATCTGCCGTGAAGACCACTCCGATAAAGAAGAAGTCAAACCGACCTGGTTCGACATCCGAGTTGGCCAGAAAAATGCAAGCAGAGACCTCAAAGCCTCCTTCTCCACCTCCTACATTGGTGGCACCATCTGTTGAGCCCTAGCCAGAGGTTGAAGCGGCTCCAATCCCAGAAGCAGAGCCGTCAATCCCCGAGACCTCACAAGCTGAAACCAATGATGTCGAGGATTCTGAAAAAACAGCCACCGGTGATGAAGAAGAAGACGGTGAATCTGGCTAATCTGAGTCTAATGAGGCACCTCAGACTCCTATTGTAACGAAAGTTGTTAAAGCCCCAAAGAATGTGTCCTCAAAATCGAAAGGTCACAAACCTATTGTGACCCCAATCCCAGCAGTTTCGTCGTCTATTGCAACGAAATCTCCAAAGAAAAAGGCTGCTGTCTCAAAAGCTGTTGCAACAAAAGTTGCTGCCTCTGAATCCTCCATTCTAGAAGATGTTACAACAACAAAAATTGCAAATCCTGTGCCTGTTGCAATGAAAGGCAAGAAGATAGCTAAAACTTCGGGTTCCAAATTGAAGAAGGCGCTACCATCTGTTGCAACATCGCCTGAATTAATTTCTGCTACTTCTGTCAAAGAAGTCTCAACTTCTCCAACTGTTGCACCAACTCCAAAGAAGAGTGCAACAACATCAGAAACTGAAGAAGACCCGTCCATGATACTTGAAGAAGAACTCTCTGACATACCTGAGGAGAATATCCCTGAAGACCAAGATGAAGAAGATTCTCTAGAAGCTGTTACAATAGAATTAGCAACCGGGTATGACATATTTCTTCCACACTCTTCTGTGTTTTACATTTCTGAAAATGAAGAATACATGGATGAATATGAAAGAAGAGGATTTATAGATGAGAGGAATTTTAACTTGGATTCTTTTAAGCCACTAGGGATTGTGTAAATTTTAAAAGAAAGAAAGTGGTTAAAAACTGTTTCCAAAGTTGAGAGTTATGTTCCTAGAATCATAAAAGAGTTTTATTGCAATATTCGAGAAGAGATGGCTGACCCTGAGAGTCCGTTTTATCACAAAATCTTTCTTCGAGGGCATGTCTATGATTTCAATTATCAAGTTATTGCTGATTATTTTGATATACCTGTTGTTGCAACTGATGAGTATGTGAAAGAGTATGAGGTTGATAAAGTAGCTTTAGAACTTTTAGGAGATCTCATTGAATGGCCTTCTCATTCGATTACTCTTAAGTCAACTGATTTGACTTATAAGCATTCTGGCCTGCGCAAGATGGTAATTCACAACTGGTGGCCAATCGCTCATCTTCCTACAGTGGCAATAAACTTTGCCTGCTTTCTATTTGATATAGGCACAGGAATTGATATCAATCTGCCCCAGATAATTTTTCAAGCCATTTTTTATCTTCGTTGTGGGAGGAAAAAGACACAACGGCTGATTTTTCCCAATCTGATTTTTGGGATTCTTCAAAAGTAACACCCTTTGCAGCTGCCCCACTGAATTTCTTTCTCCAAGACCCCAATCAGTCAATTACCATTTGAAGGAAAAAGAAGTCCATTACCCTCCAAATCTTTCAAAAAGAAGACTACTGGTAAGAAATCTGTTGCAACGACTTCAACACCAGTTGCAACAGCTTCTTCACCTCCTCCACAGGTTGCTGGCTCTACAGATTTGGCAGCATTGAAAGCTGATCAGGCTCAACAGTGTGAAAGAATGGAAGCCATAGAGAAAGTGCATTTTCTCAGCCTGTTGCCTTTGTTTCCCATGCTGTTGCAACAGATCCTGACCAGCCACAGCTGAAGAAATACAAGAGGAGCTTGACTTGATTTGCTCATTGCAGGATCTTGGACCTTGAACATTGTTGTTTTCTAAATTTTATTTTAGTATATGGTGTTTTCAAGTTTAGTTTGTTTATGTTTGGGTATTACAGACTATTTTGTTATTTTCTTAAGACTTTGGATCTCTCTTGACAAAAAAGGGCAGATATCAAAAACTGTTGATAGTGTTCATTGGTTATGCTTTTCAGGAGAAATTTTATTTCTTATGCTCCTCCATTCATTCTCATATTTATTGGTATATAATTGTGTTTGATAGGGGGAGCATTTTTGAATATGTTTTTGGAAATTAATCATGCCGTTTTGCAGGTATTTTTGAACTTGAGTTATGTTTCAGTTTTGTGATTGATTTTGCCAAGTAGATGTCAAAAGGGGAGATTGATAGGTCTAAGGTGTTGGTCAGTGTTGGCAAACAATTGGCAAAAATAATAAACTCAAGTTGTTGTGAGAAAACTAACAAGTTGTTGTAACAGGTCTACTGATGTTGTAAAACACTTGTTGCAACAGATTTACAGGATTGCTCGCAACGGATTTGTACAGGCAAAAGTCCAATTTTGGAAACTTTTTTTTATTGCATCTTTTGGTCTAATTTTCCTTATTAAACATTTCTAAAAGGATAATAGGGATTATTGCTGAAGAATTTTCGTGACTAAGATGGGCCTAATTAATTGAGATATTTTATCTCAATTTTCCTTTGATTAAGTTTCCATTTTTAGCTTGATTCTTCCTCTTTATTACCTCAAATCTTGGATAATAAATTTTTACAAATGCATAAGCAGAATCAAAATAATATTTCGTCCATTATGGTGCTAAATATGTCCTCATTAAATTAATGTAATTAATTTTATGAGCTGTTAGGATTTTCAGGCAAAATCTGTTACAACAGATTATGCTGTTTGTGGAAAGTTTTCTTATTTAATTTTGATTGACTCTAATTAATTGTGAAATCAATCTTTGTTTTTAAGGAAAGATTTTACAGGTATAAAAGAGTGATTTCAGAGCCAAAATTGTGAAGAACTTCTCTCAATGCACCTGGACACTTTTTAGAGACAATCATGAAAGCTGTTGCAACAGATTTCAGACTGTCCAAATAAGGAATGACAACAGATATTGTGGAAAATCATTCCATTCTTATTTTCAGCCTTTTCACACTAAGAAAGCATGAAATTGGGGCTGAAAATTCATCTAAAAAAGCTCACCCAGTCCAATGGATTTGCATACACTTTATTTGAGAGAAAAAACTCTTTGAGAGAGCTTTTATGCAAAGCATAGACTTTGTTTTATTACCATTGTGAGACTTAGAAAGCTTTAGGGTTTTCTAGATACTTTATTGGAGTGCTTTTGTTCTTCGGGAGGAAGAACATTTCGTCTTCGGGAGGAGACAGATCCAGACTAGTGAAAGGAGTTCACGTGCGAAGGATCAACAAGACGAGGGGACTCGCTAAATAAGATTGGTGGAGTTATTACAACACATAGCAGCAATTGAAAATAGGGAGTCTTTTATTGCATTAGTCAATTGGTATTTGTAATCTTGATACTTTACTAATTTGTTTAATCTCTAGGCGTGGCCCCATGGAGTAGAAGAGGTCCGAACCACATTAAAATGTCGTGTGCTCATTCTTTATTTTCTTGTTCTTATTGCAACATATGCACTCGTTGTTCCAACAACTTTTCATACACGTGTTACAATATAATTAATTAATTATTAATTAATTAATTAATTAATTATTTGATAATACTTAAAATAGATATTTCAAGTTATACCTGGATACTTGAAGTTTTCAGAACTTAATTTTCTAGTGAAGTTGATGCATATAAAAGTATTGAATAAGTGGAACAATAAGTCATTCGACATGCTATTAAAGTTATTACTCAAAGTACTTCCTGAAGGAATAATTCTATTTAGATTGCATTATGAAGTAAAAAGGATGTTACGTAGTATTGATCTAGGTTATGAACCCAATCACATTTGTAAACATGATTGTACATTGTTCTAGAAAGAAAATATTGATTTAGATAATTGTCCAGTATGCAAGCAAAGTCAATGGGGTAAAAGTAAAAAAATATTGAATAAGGTCATGCGATATTTTCTTCTTACTCCCCAATTAAAGAGGTTATATACTTCAAGATATACTACGAAAGACATGAGATGGCATGACTCTGATAGACTGAAAAAAGATGGTGTTATGAGATATCCTGCAGATAGACAGGTTTGGAAAGATTTTGTTCAGTGATATATGTTATTTATAGTTGATCTTAGAAATGTATGATTGGGATTGGCCATAGATGGATTAAATCCATTTGGGAATATAAGCAATGTATACAATATATGGCCAATAATTATAGTTCTGTATAATGTGCCACCCTATAAGTGTACAAAATCAAAGTTCATGATGTTGTCTCTTATCATACCTAGACTGAATACTCTAGGAAAATACATGGATATATTTCTGAATCCCATTGTTGATGAATTGAACTGCACGGAGATACAGAAATCCTTTGAGTAAACGTTTAATTGTATTCTTGCTTCAATACTTCATTCTTATTTCTTATCATATAGTGCTCAAATTATTTTTATCATAATTGTGTAGTGAATACATGAAGAAGTTGTAAACTAGAAACCATCTAATTTTGGAACAAAAACAAGAAGTTGAGTTCCCTTAATGGTTTAAGACCCGATTAAGTTTCTAACTGCATAATTCATTATTCTCTGATGTACTGCATGCATAACATGCTCTTTACCTAAATCTTCTTTGATGTAGATCAATCGATTATGAGGAAACATGATCAAATAAATACGATGATGAATTATATGCAGTGTCAAATAGATCAAATTTCGCTACTTTTTTAAATCTTGGATGTGTCGTTAATAGTATCAATTTCTTATTGAAAATCGTGATGCAAAACACAAAATACATAATAGCAGTCTATGTATTCTAGTTGTAGATGGAAATCATTTTTACGATGTGCTGGAAGAGGTTTTAGAATCATCATATGTAAAACGGTACTCAATTTTGCTATTTAGATGGAAGAGGTTTGACACAGACCCAAGAAAGAAAAGAATTCAACAGGATGGAAGACTCACATGTGTGTCTGTCGGTACTCAATGATACCAAAATGACCCATTCATACTTGCCTTATAGGTTTAACTTATTTACTACACAAATTATGACAAAAATAGGCCACTGAGGAAGCTCGCTCACGATTTTACTACTCGCAACATGTGGGACTTTTCTGATATGGAGAAAGATGTCGAAGGGGGTTCAACAAGTACTGAGGTTCCAATTTCGGAAAAGGCTAGTTCTTCACCATTTCAGTTATGGGTTGATCTTTCTGGTGATTGAGAATATTCAATATCACAGAGAAGATGTTGAACCCAAAAATGCCAGTAATATTGAAGAACTACTTTGTCAAACTCGTATAATAACCATTGATAAATTTTTGATTGATGATGATGAGTTCAAAGACGATATGTTAGAAGAATACAATGATGAAAAAATAGATCTTAGGAGTTGTAATAGTAGCAACGAACAAGATGAACTGTTGTTTGATGAAGATAATCAAAATTGTATATTTTCTTTACTAATTAACTTTTGTATGTACATATATATTGTTTTCTTCTCAATTTACAACTTTTTCTTTTGTTTTTCTTTTTTACAGTATGTCTAGTACAGGGAGTGCCCCTCCTCTCCTCCACTGGTCCTGTAGGTAATAGTGGTTCCAGTTCGGACAGGTTATATCCGAAAAGGAAGAGGATCCGGGAGGAGTCTTATGGGATCATCATGGATAAGGAGTTGTAGAAGCAGAAGGTTGTTAAATTAGTGATGGCTATGGATGAGAATTCTAGAAAGCCCATTCAAAAAAATAGGAAGATGTTAATTAATCTTCTCGCTTAATACTTGATATATTAGATCTCACCTACCACTTTGTCCTGGGTCGATGTGAAGAATGAGAACATGAACTCATCTTCTACCATTTAAAAGTAGGAAATATTAAATTTTGTATATTGAGTTCAATATATTAGATTATTTAATTTACTAATATGTATTTTTTTTATAGGTAAAATTTGTTTCCCTTGGGGAAATGTCCTCTTTATAGATGACGTAATGCATACCATGATATGTACATTTTGAGATTGGCGGAGTAGCATGAAGATATAATTTGACTTAAATAGTGGGAAGGACGTCCTCGAGAAGGCAAAGAAGAAACCCTACTGGAATATCTATCCTAAATATTGGGTCATTCTTTGCGACTATGTTGCGATACTGCATTTCATGTAATAATGTTTTTCTTGAAAGGAAATTTTTTTCTATTATATTAGTATATGTTGTGTTTTATAATAACTTTTATTTAGAAGCATTTGGTGAAAAACACGGAGAATTGAGAGAAGCAGCTGTATGCTTCTGCTTAGGGCTTGTTGAGTAATATAGGCCATATGTATCCTGGAGGTATGTCATTAATTAGACTTATTTAATTTTTATTATTTAAATTATTGTACTAATCTATTTTTTATTTTGAATGCAGCCCAACCCAAAGACTGAAGAATTGTCAATCCAATCGATCTCTAGCAACAACGTCACTGCAAGAACGCAGAATGGCATAACGAGTACACCAGAAAGAGATATGTAAGTATATTTTCAGTAATTTAAATTTTTTTTTCAAACCAATTATTATTATTATTATTATTATTATATATTCTTTTTTTTGGAAGAAATGATGAGGTTGAGGACAAAGCCGTGACTCAAGCTCAGTCTTAGTCTACGTCAATTGATCAAGTGGGATCAACGGAGTCAGTTGTTAGTCCCCCAGTTATTGATCATAGTGTGATCATGATGCAGGCACTTGTTCAGCACTCAAGATAGGTAAAGGGCATCGAGTCGATGCCTAGGCTCAAGGTTGTTGGAGAATAGCAGATGACAAGTGCTGATGGTCCATCTGCTATTTAGCGACAATACGCTGAGACTATTGCCTCTCTCCAGAGGCAATTGGCTAAGTAGGACGAAGAGCACCAATGACAACTCCAAGACACTCAGCGGGGCCTCGTCAAGACTCAATGGGAGTTGGAGCAGCAGCGATAGCTGACGGCGTCAGGCTTCAACTTCTAGCCTCAACTCCACCGCCTTTGCCACCTAGTTCTTTGGATTATTTTTTATCTTTTTTTTTTTATTTATTTGTTTTTAAATATTAGTTGTATTTTAAACAAATACAGAATACAATATTTATTTAATTTTGTATTTTTTTTTTCATTTTTCTGTAATTGCATTTTATTTTTTTTACAAACCTTTACCAATTCAAAAGATCGTCGGCCATGTTATTGTAAAAAAATATTTATCATTGTCAAAAGTCATCGACATATGTACTTTTGATTAATTTTTATTTTTTATGGGAACCTTTACCGATGTGTTTATTTGTCAGTAAAATTTTTCTTTTTTTATAAATTAAAGGATGTATTTACTGATCACGGTTTCACCTATCGGGAAAGCTTAACTTTTGCCAACTCATATTGATTCATCGTTGAATTGTTGACCACACGACCTTTTGACGACATCATTTGCCAACACTTACCCTTGGCCAACATTATCTTCTTTATCAATTGATTATCTTCTCTACACTTAGTAATTGATTATCTTGCTTAAATTTAGTAACCAGTTCATTATCGTATTTAGAATTACTAACTAGTTGATTCTCTTCCTTATCAATTGCCTACTCCTTACTAAATTATTATCTTCCTTACTGGCAGATTATATTCTTTAAACTTAGTAACTAGTTAACTATCCTTTTACTAGTTGATTATCTTCCTTAGACTTAATAACCAGTTGATTATTTGTATTAAGCTACAACTGACTTTTTTTTCCCCCTTAAGACTTAATAACTAGCTAGTTGATTATATTTATAAAACTGGAAGTAATTGCGACAATCAAAGAAGAAAATAATCTAGTTGCTAAAACAAGAACTTATGTATCAGCCGAGTAAATTATATTGAATCATACTAAGGGTCTTAGTATAAGACGGGATTCAACATATGTAAATAATGGATGCACAATTGGAAATAAGTGAACAGTGAATTTATGGCAAAGTAAGTTCAGAATTTACACTAGACGTGCAAGTATAAAATGGGATTTAGCATATATGTAATACCCTCAAACCAAGGTATGTTATAATGTTATAAATTTGAGAATATTTTAAAAACTCTTAAGTATCCCTGTGAAATGCTTAACATTGTAAACCTCTTAACGAGTTAATTAACTAAATATAAACCTCATTAAGACAAGTAACTTGTCATTTCCTACAACGCACAGTTTAATTTGGAATATAATGAAATATAAATTTTAAAAGAAAGATAAATAATTAACTTAAAAAAGTAAATCCAAAACCACAACTATTAAATTGTCCAACGGAAGAAAATCCTAACTAGGCCATACGTAATTATAGTCCACATGAGTTGTCCACAATCCAATGAAAAAATAAATAAATGAAAAATAAAGATAAATACCTAAACCGAAAAATATTAATAGAGATTGTTTTTGGCCTAATTGATTGTTTTTTGCCAAGGGGTCAACCCAAAATGGCTACTCTTACTCAAAAGATTGTTTTCACTTGGAAAAGTGTACTCACACATCCTAAATAGGGATCATAAACTCAGATAGGCAGGTTTATAGCCAGACTAACCGGACGATGATCTGGGCAAATTGAGAGAGGGTTGGTTTCTGTGATTTTTGATATGTGTTCTAATGAGTTTAGTCCTAAATAGAGATCATAAACTTAGATACGTAGGTTTATAGCCAGACTAACCGGACGATGATCTGGATGTCCATGCAAATTAAGAGAGGGTTGGTTTCTGTGATTTTTGATATGTATTCTAATGAGTTTAGTCCTAAACAGAGATCATAAACTTAGATAGGCAGGTTTATAGCTAGACTAACCGGACGATGATCTGAATGTCCAGGCAAATTGAGAGATGGCTGGTTTCTGTGATTTTTTATGTGCTCTAATGAGTTTAGTTTTTTTGCTAGGCTTCAGAATTGTTAAAGTGTACTCACACATCCTGAATAGAGATCGTAAGCTTAGATAGGCAGGTTTATAACATCCCACAATTTCATACACGTATGTATGAGTGATTTTAGTAAGTTTTTAGTAAAATCGAGAGACGTTGCATGAATCAAAACTGATGAAATAATGTAAAATTAAAATTTTTTATTTTAAACAAAGAAAAACTCCACTCATAATTATACATATAATTTAACATATATATACATATATATATATACACTTATAGTGGATCTTTCAAAATGTCATACATAAGATACGTACTCAAAAGTTGGTGCAAAACACACTATTAAAAAACCACAGGGTCAAAATACTGAAATACACAAGCCATGATCAGAAAGTCAGCACTACTCTCCAAACTCAGACATCAATAGTATCCTCTGCAATGTAAGAATATATATGAGTATAAAAACTCAGTAAGTAACGAATGCAGATGCATAGTACACACAAGATAGAACAAATAATCTTATGATTAGGATTCCTATATATATTATATTACCAGATAAGACCGTAAATCGCATATTGAACCACTCAAATTAAAGATAATAGATGACAAGCGATATGGAGGCCTCGAGCCCCGTAAATATCCTCTGTGTACAGCAGAAGTCCACCTTATATTACCGTTAGAATATTCCCAAAGGCACTAGATTGTCCATGAAGGAACTAGATAGTGTCTCCAAAAGAACCAGATAATATCTCCGAAGGAACCAGATATTTAAGCGGTAGCCCACCGCACCATATTCACAATACTCGTCAAGCAATATAAATACACCAAATATTCATAATTCATATATGACAGAATAACATATAAAATAATTACAATTACATCTAATTTGTGTATTATATCAGATTTTCAAGATTTATGTCTCAACATATCAAATTATATTCTTCGAAAACAATATTACCCACTATTAAGTGAAATTATTTTATTATTTTTCCTCACATTAATAATATACAAACACAAATAATAAAAATATTTCAAGTTTACTATCATCGGTCTTATATAAAAATATACATATATATATAAGAGAAATCAAAGTCCCAGTTATATTATATATGTTGAACCTAAGCACTTCAAAATAAATCCCTATATTAGATATTCTATTTATATTCATATACATTGAAATATTCAAATACCAACTTAGCTACTCTACAACGTACATATAACACATGTCTATCTATCTATATATATATATGTATTAATTGACTACAAGGTGCTCTAAAAAAATAAATTAAAGAGTGGTACCTTTCAAGTATATAGAAAGAAAAATTACACATAGCTCCTTCTTATATAAATCGAAGATGGAAGAACTTTTGTAAGAAAAAAGAGGCCATTGTTTCTTTTTGCAAGCCAAACTGCACGCTTAAAGTTGACTACTCTTTCGTTCTTTATCACTTATATATATAATACATAACATGAACTATAATAAATAAAGAAGTTCCAGATTAAAACACGATTGTAATCTATATAGGTCTAGAAAATGTTGACATAAGCAAAATCGGCTTTTAGTTCATTATTTTAATAATATCGTTAGCATAGAAACTTATCAAACATATATATATATACACACATTTTACTATTTACATGAACATGTGGCAGACCTTGATGTTGAATTAAATAATCTAACTGAAACACATATATATATACACACATTTTACTATTTATATGAACATGTGACAGACCTTGATGTTGAATAAAATAATCTAACTAAAACAAATAGGAACCTTTCTAGTCAATGATAAAAAGAAATTTCCTTTTTGATAACATTAAACCAATTGTCCGACCACACCAAAGTCCTACATTGCGACATCTCCTGATCCCACACACGTACGTAAGGACATTTGTATGAATATTTAGTGAGATCGGGAGACGTTACTCGACTTAGAATTGATAAAACAAGGGAAACTTAAAACTTTTGACTTTCTAGAGAGAGAAAGAAAAATTCTACTTATTTTTACATATAGTATAATTTATACATACATACATACTCCCAGAGTGGACCTCTCATAAAAATATACATAATGTACACACACTCAAAATAGATACAAAATTCTCAGTCAGGAAACCACAGCGTCAAAATGCTCATATACACAAGCCGCGGTTGGAAAGTCGGTGCTCCTCCTCTAAACTCACATATGACTAGTATCATCTTCAATATAAGAATGTTGGTGAGTATGAAACTCAGTAAGTAACGAGTGCAAATGCAACGTGCATATTCTAGAAAACAGATAATGGTATGATTGGGATCCCTGTGTATTTTGTATTACCTGACAAGACCGTGAATCGCATACTGAGCCACTCAGACAACTAATAACTAATCATAAGCCGTCGCATGGAGATCTCCAGTCTCAAATACATTTCAAACCCCTCTGTGTACTGCAGAGATCCTCCCCATACCGCTATCAGAGTATTCCCGAAAGAACTAAGTATTGTCCCCGAAGGAACCTAATAATGTCCCCGAAGGAACCAGATAATGTTCCCGAAGGAACCAGATAATTAGGCGCTAGCCCGCCACACCCTATTCACTAATACTCGTCAGGCAATATAAATACACCACATACCTCATGTATGTCGGAATAACATATTTAGATATGTCAGTATCCTCTGTGGTAAGGTGTGTAGAAGACCTGATATCAATTTCACTACTAGAATGATTACTACAATGTAAAATGCTTAAAGAAAGCTACCACAAGCATAAATCACAACTTTCACTAAATCAGGAAATCTAATCACAAAATGAACCAAAACGGCACATCTTTTCATAAAAACTAGTCCATTTGTTTCTAAACGTTACCATTTGGTTTTAAAAATATTTGGACAGCACCTCCCTTATTTTTAGGACATTCCCACGTGATTAAAATCATGGTTTAAGACCTGTAATAATAATCCACAAGCCAATTCCCACATATACACCTCAAAGAGGATCATTTAGAACAACCTAGGTGCACTTGAATTCCTTTCTATTTAAATAAAGTTTAAAACCACTTTTACACTTGTATGCCATCACAACCAGCCACTAAAAGAGTCTAATAACTAATAGGATCAATAAAATATACATTCCAAGTCTAAAAAAAATAAGATTACAATTATAGAAAACTTAATCTACTACACATATAAATACCAAACTCCATAAATAGCAAACTTTGGGGCTTTAGGTTTAACATTAATCTTTCCCTTAAATTTTATGTTTCCAGCAATATATAAGGGTTTCTAAGACCATTATTCAACAAATAATAGCTTAGGCTTAAGAGCTGAAATAAAAGAAATACACTACAATTTCAAAATCCTACTTAAACCTTACCTTGACTAGTTTGAGTCTTTGATAGACTTCTTGCCTTATATCTCCACCAAACTGATTTCCAAGGCTTAGAAATAGATTTTTGAACTTAAGAGGACCTGAAGAAACCAATATTTAAGTGGGAACAAGTAGAGAATTGAAATTAAAGGACTTGACCTAGAAAGAAGAACTTAGTAGAGTTACCTTGACTAGTTTTGGTCTATCTTGCTTTCTAGAGTTCCAATTTGAGTTCTACCACTTGGAAACTTTTGATATGGCTAAGAGGAGTTGAGAGAAGTCTAAAACTGAGTTGGAGAGTCTCAGGTCGTGGTTAGAGAGAAAGGGAAAGCAAATGACCAGATTTGGTCAAAAAGTGATACTTAATGACTAAGAAGTGGCATAACTTAAATTCTAAGGGGTATTTTGGGTATTTTGCTCATTGCTTTCCATGTGTCCAGCTCTAAAACATCCTTAGCATACTCACCACGTTGCTGGTCCATCCTATACACCCAAGTGTAGATCAAAATGGTGAAACCTAGCTTAAGAAGTAAAAACTAGTCATATTTTGACCTATAATCCCAGATGGCGAATTTTATTGTAATCTAGTGAAACCTAGCCCCATAACCAATCATTAAACGTAAAAATAAGTCAATTAGACTCTAATTAATAATGTAAACAAAGTATCAATGCCTAATTATTAGAGTGCACAAAGATGACATTACACGATTAAGCTTAATCTAAGCTAGCTTAGTGTAATTAAACACAGTTTAGTACAGGAACTGCTACCTCGTGCTTACCTGAAACCAACATTTTAGAAAATGCTAGAAATGGTTTCTACACATTAAATAAAAGCTATTTGACGTGTTAAACGCACAATGAATTTGGCTCCGAAAAGTGTGAAAAATACATTTTACCGAAAAACTACTATTTGACCAAGTTATAAACAAACATGATTTTAATGCATGTTCGTATAGTATTACTATTCATAAATGTATTCTTTGTTCCTTTCACATACCAAGCTCTCTCTCTCTGAGGGTACTGAGCCTTTACACTGCATGGGAGCACTTCCACAAACATTAGTACAATAATACAGAGCCTTTAACAATCAGAATGAGTAATTTACTATGAAATTGATACTAGTTGCTTGATATGTCTATTATGCAATATGAATATGTTTATTATTGGCTTATTATGTATGTGAGAATGTTGGGCGTCACAATTCTTCCCCCCTTATTAAATTTCGTCCTCGAAATTTGCTTACCTAAATAATTCTGGATGTTGACTTCTCATTTCATCTTCTCGTTCCCATGTAGCCTCCTCAACACAATGGTTTCGCCATAGAACTTTCACTAAAGGAATCTTTTTGTTTCTCAATTCTTTCTCCTTTCTGTCTAGAGTCTGAACAGGGTGTTCTTCATAGTTTAATTTTGGATCCAGTTCAAGTGGCTCTTGATTAAGAATATGGGATGGATCTGATACATACTTTCTCAGCATAGAAACATAGAAGACATTGTGTACACCTGATAATTCTGGGGGTAAAGCAAGCCTATAAGGGACGATCCCAACTTTCTCAAGGATCTCATAAGGACCTATAAATCTTGGGCTCAATTTTCCTTTCTTTCCAAATCTCATTACACCTTTCATAGGGGCAACTTTAAGAAATACTTTATCACCAATAGAAAAGTGTAAGGGTCGACGTTCTGGGTCTGCATAACACTTCTGTCTATTTTGAGCTGCTATCATACATTTTCTGATCTTTTCTACTGCCCCAGCTGTATCACTATTAATATCAAGAGCCAAATATCTTCGTTCTCCAACCTCATCCCAGTGAACTGGAGATCTACAATTTCTGCCATACATCATCTCATAAGGTGCAACGCCAATCGTTGCTTGAAAGCTGTTATTATAGGAGAACTCAATCAGTGGTAGGTAATGGTTCCATGACCCCTGGAAATCCATAACACAAGCTCTAAGCATATCTTCTAATATCTGAATAGTCCTCTCAGCCTGACCATCTGTCTGAGGATGGAATGCAGTACTAAATTTCAATTTAGTTCCCAAGGCTTGCTGTACACTCTCTCAAAATTTTGAAGTAAATCTGGCATCTCTATCTGAGATTATAGAAACTGGAATTCCATGAAGTCTAACAATCTCCTTAATGTATAATGCAGCAAGTTTATCCATAGAGTAAGTAATAAAAATCAGAATGAAATGAGCTACCTTAGTATGTCTGTCAACTATAACCAAACTACATTCTAACGAGAAACTGTCTTTGGTAACCCAACTACCAAATCCATAGTGATCTCCTCCCATTTCCACTCAGGTAACTGAAGTGGTTGCAGCTCTCCTGCTGGTCTTTTGTGCTCAGCTTTAATCTGTTGACATGTTAAACAATGTTCCACAAACTAGAAAATATCCTTTTTCATTCCTGTCCACCAATAAAGAATCTTCAAATCATTATACATCTTAGTAGTACCTGGATGGACTGAGTATGGAGTATTGTGTGCTTCTATTAGAATTTCTTCCTTGATATTTCTGTTATCTGGTACACATAGTCTACCTTGAAATCTGATAAGTCCTTCAGCAGAAATAGTGAAATTTGACTTTTTCCCCGATTCTACTAATTCTTTGTATCCAATTAACTCAGTATCATCCTTCTGGCCTTGTTTAATTCTGTCTAATAAGGTAGATTGTAAAGTCATAACAGATAATTTCCCAGTAATTAGCTCAATACCAGATCTGCATAAATCCTCCCGCAAAGGTTTCTCCAATTCATGTAAAGCTGCCAAACTACCAGATGATGTGGTGTCCGAGATTCTTACATGCATACGCAGCCAATAATAAACATGATCTAATTGCATATTAGGCATCTAGAAGTTATTAATACCACTTTTATAGCAACATGCTCATTCATCATGTTATGTGAATTTACATACATGTTATTACAACTAATGATTGTCAAAGTGTCTCGATGCAATGTAAAGGCTCAATACCCTCAGAAAGAGAGCTCGGTGTGCTAAAAGAACAAAGAATATAATTATGATAGTAATACTATGTGCACATGCATTAAAATCATATTTGTTGATAAGTTGGTCAAATAGTAGTTTTTCGGTAAAATACATTTTTCACGCTTTTCGGAGTTAAATTCTCTGTGTGTTTAACACGTCAAATAGCTTTAATTTAATGTTTAGGACTCATTTATGGCATTTTATTTGTCGGCCCTAGGTAAGCACGAGGCGGCAGTCACTGTACTGAATTGGTGTTTAGTTGCACTAAGCTAGCTTAGATTAAGCTTAATCGCGTAATGTGATTTTTGTGCATTCTAATAACTGAGTGCCAATACTATGTTTGCAATGTTAATTGGAGTGTAATTGACTTATTTTTATGTGTAATGATTGGTTATGGGGCTAAGTCCTACCAAATTACAATAAGATTGGCCATATAGGATCATAAGTCAAAGTATGACTAGATTTCACTTTCTAAGCTAGGATTCACCAACTTTGGCTAGACTTGGGTACATAGGATTGTCCAGCAATGTGGTGACTATGCTAAGAGTGTTTTAGAGCTTGACACATGGAAATTAATGAGTGAAATACCCAAAATACCTCTTAGAAATTAAGTAATGCCTTTTCTTAGCCATTAAGTATTTATTTTTGACCAAATCTGGTCATTTTCTTTCCCTTCCTCTCCAGCCACGACCTGTGCCTCTCCAACACCTTCCTATACTTCTCTAAACTTCCCTTATCCATATCCAAGAGTTTTCAAGTGGTAGAACTCAATTTGGAGCTCTAGAAAGCAAGATAGATCCAAACTAGTCAAGGTAACTCAACTAGTTCTTCTTCCAAGGTTTTGTTTCTTATTTCAATTCCTCACTTGATATTACTTAAATAATGGTTCCTACAGGTCCTCTTCAGTCCTAAAATCTAATTCTAAGCCTTGAGAATCAATTTGGTGGAGGTAGAAGGGAAGAGGTTTAGTAAAATCTCAAACTAGTCAAGGTAAGGTTTAAGTGGGATTTTGAATTGGTAGTGAATTCCTTTTATTTCAGCTCTTAAACCTAAGCTTTTATTTGATGAATAATGGTCCTAGGAACCCTTATACGTTGTTAAAAATACAAAATTTAAGTAGAGGATTAAAGTTAGGCCTTAAGCCCCAAAGTTTGCTATTTATAGATTTAAGTATTTTTATATGTAGTAGATTAAGTTTTCTATGTTTGTAATCTGATTTCTTAAGATTGGAGTGTATATTTTATTAATACTATTGTCTATCACTCTCATTTGATGGCTGGTTGTTATGAAAAATAAGTATAAAAGTAGTTTTAAACTTTTTCCAAATCGAAAGGAATTTAAGTGTACTTAGGTTATACTGAATGATCCCCTTGGATGTGTAGATGTGGGAATTAGCTTATTGATTATTATTACAGGTTGAAAACTATGATTTTATTCATGTGGAGATGTCCTAAAAATAGGGGAGGTACTGTCCAAATATTTTTTAGAACCAAATGGTACCATTTAGAACTAATTGGACTAGTTTTTTTTAGGTTAGGTGCCATTTTGGATTATTTTGTGCTAATGGACTAGTATTCATATTTTAACACTTTTGAATAGTTTTTCAATACTAGTTATTAATTATCAAGTGCCTTAAGTGATCCGTATGCGTCCAAGTCATTATATGATCAAGTTTCCTAATTTGGTGATAGTTCTAATTTCGGTCTTATTTAAGTATCTTAGTGCATTCCTTTAGTAAAATGTGCATGATAAGTAATAGTAATTTGTGACAGGTGATTAGCATACTAATCTCTAGAGGATATTGACCCTTTCCACAATCCAATTCTATTCAGGACACAAGGTAAGTAAAGACTTACAACTGTATCACAAGAACTACATGGAAGATGTCATTATGTGAAACTTACTTATTCTTAAAAGTTATAAGATGGTATGTGCATGGCATGTCTTACATGCAAATTGAGAATTTTATTACAAGGTATTTGAAAGTAAGTACCATTGTATCAATTTTATAAGATAAGTTTTAAGTACAATTGCTAGTCTGTAGGAGCTAGGTAGGTAAGTCTCTTGATGCAGACTCTCCTGTTGAAGCGGGACTTGCGGATCTTATGATGTGTCTCGTTGAAGCGGGACAATATTAGCGCAGTGTGGGATGCCCTTTTAATGAGGGAAAGAGTTTTCAAAAACCTCACACGACGGTCGCACCTTATATTTACTCTTGGCCAGAGTTTTCGCCCAATGTTATCACAGTCTATCGACTTACGGGACTAGCAGTGTGCTAAGGGGCCCAACTGTAAATGTTTTTAAAGGAAATGCATGGACTCAAATGTTTAAGAAAGAAAAGGGTACAATAAGAACTTTTTGAGATTTTAAAGCATACATAAGCATGCATAGTTTTTACTTACTGAGATTTAGCTCATTTTAGTCTTGTGAAGCAGATGAGGAGGTACATTTTACTATTGACTAGCTGGTTGCCTGGCCTGCCTTTTGTCGCCATGATCATACAAATGTTGACCTATTGGCGACATTTTTGTTTTGAGATATTTTGGTGTAATATAAATACTACTGTTGATGGCAAAATAGACTGGTAAAAACCTCTTTTGATTGTACATTTTGTAAAGATACTTTTTGCAAGTAATGCCACGCAGTTGCTTCGTTTAAAAGTTTTAGAAAGTTCAAATTTGTCCACCTTTTTATAAACTAAAGATATGTTTCAAGAAAGAATAAAACTTCCTAGTTTGCCTGTATTTGACAATATGATTAAACTAGAAGGTGTTACAGTATTGGTATCAGAGAGGAGGTTTAGTTGTTTCTGAAGACTGCCTACATATGTATGTTCATGTGACAAAAAGCTCAGTTAACCAGTAAGTTTTAATTTCTTGTATTTGCATTAAATTTGATACCACGTGCAATGATATGTTATCTTTTTGTTATTGGCTATTATGCGTGGATGTAAGTGGAAGAAAAACCGTACAAGAAACCATGCCAAGGGCTAAGGGTCAAACCAGTGAGCGAAGGGGTGATAACAGGGGTACTGTTGAGAATGAGACCAATAAGGATGCTATTATTGGTAGGTTGACGGAGTTGGTTGAGACATAAGCAAGACAGTTAGAAAGGCTTATGGAAAGAGCAGAAAGATGTGGAGAACAAGTACCACCAGCTGTAGCTAGACAAGAAACTTATGAACCAGCTTATGAGAGATTTAGAAAGAATAAGCCTCCAGCTTTCAAGGGTGATATTGATCCATTATTAGCAGAAGAGTGGATTCGGAGTATTGAGGGTATCTTCAGTTACATTAGAATTCCTGATGAGGAGAAGGTTTCATGTGCCACATTTATGTTCCAGATGAATGCTAGACACTGGTGGGATTCTATGAGGTCCGTCACTGATGTTAACAGGCTTATGGGAGCAGTTTAAGGAGATATTCTATAGAAAATATTTCAGCAATGCACACAGGATGATGAAGTCTGCTGAATTTTTTAATCTAAAACAGGGAGGTATGTCTGTCAGTGACTACATAAAGAAATTTGAAGAGTTATCCTGATTTGCTCCACACATGGTGAGTACGAATGAGCTGAAAGTAAATCAATTCCTACAAGGACTCAAGGCAGAAATTTATAGGGATGTTAAGATATCTGTTCATAAAGATATGCTATATGCTGACGTCGCAGAGAAAGCTCTTGAAGCAGAAGAGGCTGAAGTAAGGGTTATAAAAGCTCAAGAAATTCGTAGGAATATTAACATGGCAAGGAGAAATACAACTTTCGGAAGAGGATCTAAACTAGAGGCTAGTGAAAATAAAAGAAAATGGCAACAGAATCAAAGAGAAAGACAAGAGCCAAAAACGCCAAGCTACAGGCAAGCAGATACAATCAACTTCGACCCAGAAGACTGTTTGTCCTAAATGTAGGAAGACTCATTGTGGAGAATGTTTATTGGGTTCTAGTGCTTGCTTCCTGTGTGGAAAGTCTGGACACTTTGCAAAAAATTGTCCAAACACTTCAAATGAGCAGAAGAAAGTCCCAGCTCGTGTATATACGATGACTAAAGAAGATGCCGTGGCCAACCCATTTGTTGTAGCAGGTGAGATTCTTATCTCTGGTATTTCTATTCATGCATTAATAGACTCAAGGGCTACACATTCATTTGCATCACCTGCATTTGTGAGGAAATCGGGTAAAACACCAGAAGACTTGAATTTCAAATACTGTGTGACCATTCCATCAGGAGAAGCTTTATGTTCTGAACAAGTTCTTAAGGCATGTCCAATCTGAATAGCTGACAAAGACTTATGTGTAGATTTGATAGTATTGGATATGTAAGATTTTGAGGTTATTTTGGGAATAGATTGGTTATCTAAATATCATGCTACTATTGATTGTTATTTGAAGAGGGTAGTGTTTGAGCCACCAAGTATAGAAAAGTTCACTTTTGTTGGTACTATTGAAAACTTGATGATTCCAATCATTTCCTCAATAAAAGCAAGGAAGCTAATAGATAAGGGATGTATGGGTTACTTGGCAAGCATAATGGATACTAGAGAAGAGTTAAAAGTGAAGCCTGAGGAAGTACTGGTAGTTAATGAATTTCCTGATGTATTTCCTGAAGATTTGCCTGGGTTACCACCAGATAGGGAGATAGAGTTTGTTATTGACTTATTGCCTGGTACGGCTCCTATCTCCAAGGCACCTTATCGAATGGCTCTAGCAGAGTTAAAAGAATTGAAGGTACAGTTACAGGAGCTATTGGACAAGGGTTTTATTCACCCAAGCTGTTCACCATGGGGTGCTCCAGTTCTGTTTGTAAAGAAGAAAGATGGGACTATGAGGCTTTGCATCGATTGTAGAGAGCTGAATAAGGTCACAATCGAAAACAAGTATCCCCTTCCCAGAATTGGTGATTTGTTTGATCAACTACAAGGAGTATCGGTATTCTCGAAGATTGATTTAAGGTCAAGATACCACCAGTTATAAATTAAAGAGGAAGATGTTCCAAAAACAGCTTTCAGAATGAGATACGGGCACTATGAATTTTTAGTGATGCCCTTTGGATTAAGTAATGCCCCAACTGCTTTCATGGATATGATGAATAGAGTGTTCAAGGATTTCTTAAACAAATTCGTTATAGTTTTCGTCGATGATATTCTGATTTACTCATGATCAAGGGGGGAGCATATGGAACATTTGAGGACTATTTTGAGAATTCTTAAGGAAAAGCAGTTGTACGCAAAGTTTAAGAAGTGTGAGTTCTGGTTAGAGAAAGTTATCTTCCTTGGTCATATAGTTTCTGAAAACGGCATTTATGTGGATCCAACGAAAGTTAAAGCTGTGAGTAATTGGCCAAGACCTACAAATGTTTCTGAGATTTGTAGCTTTTTAGGATTGGCTAGTTATTATAGATGTTTTGTTGAAGGGTTCTCAAAGCTTGCTACTCCATTGACTCATTTAACAAGGAAGAATGTGAAGTTTCAATGGAACGATAATTGTGAAAAGAGTTTTGAGGAATTGAAGCATCGTTTGATAACAGCCCCTATACTTTCAATACCATCCGGATTAGGAGGATTTGTTGTTTATAGTGATGCCTCAAAGAATGGTCTAGGATGTGTTCTGATGCAAAATGGCAAAGTCATTACTTATGCCTCTAGGCAATTAAAGGAATATGAAAAGAAGTATCCTACTCATGATTTAGAGCTAGCAACAGTTGTCTTTGCACTGAAAATTTGGAGACACTGTCTTTATGGGGAGAAATGTGAGATTTACACAGATCATAAGAGTCTCAAGTACTTCTTTACCCAAAAGGAACTGAATATGAGACAAAGAAGATGGCTTGAACTGGTAAAAGATTATGACTGTGAGATTAACTATCATCCAAGAAAAGCCAATGTGGTTGCTAATGCCCTAAGCCGGAAATCATTGGCTGCTATGACTATTGAGTATGTTGATGTGAAGCGTTTCTTGATAGATTTACACAAGTTAGAGTTAGAGATTGTGCCTACAGGTTTAACAGAAAGATTGGCAGCTCTTATTCTTCAACTAACAATTTTAGAGAAAATCGAACAAGGCCATAATACGGATTCCTATATGATGAATTTAAAGAGTAAGATAGAATCCAAAAAGGAGATGGCTTTTTCATTTGATAATTGATTTAGATTGATCAAACCAAGGGTCCCACATATGTGTGAAAGATTGAGACAAAAAGGAGAGTTGTCACCGATTCCATCAAATCGAATCATATTGGCTAAGTTAATTCAATTTGATCAGGAACCAACCGTTTAATCATAAATGAACTTTGATTGTTTATTTTCTTTCAAATGCATTACAAAAATATAAATACCTACCAATTAAGCTTGTTGATGCAATGGTTGGAGAAGCCTTAGCTACTATATATTCATATATATATATATAATATCATGAATAAATATATATATATATATATACGTTGGGGTTTCAGATTCCTGGTGTGTAGAGGAATCTAAATCTTTTCAGTGTAATCAAATATGGAAATAGATTGTGTATGCCTGGTGGAATTGTTAGAAAGGAGATATTAACAGAAGCTCATACTACTCCCTACTCTATGCATTCTAGTACTACAAAGATGTATAGAGACTTAAAGATGCATTACTGGTGGCCTGGTATGAAGAAAGATGTTGTTGAGTTTGTAGAGCAGTGTCTCACGTGCCAGCAAGTCAAAGCTGAACATCAAAGACCTGCTGAAAAATTAAAATCTTTGAACATACCCCAATGGAAATGGGAAGAGATTGCTATGGACCTTGTTGTTGGACTCCCAAAGACAACTAAGGGACATGATGCTATTTGGGTGATTGTGGATAGATATACCAAATCAGCTCATTTCCTTCCAGTTAGAATAACCTATAACTTAGACCAGTTTGCTCGTTTATATGTTCAAGAGATTGTGAGACTACATGGTGTTCCAAAAGTTATCATTTCTGACCGAAATTCTAGATTTACTTCAAAATTTTGGAGGAGTGTTCAAGAGGCAATGGGTACAAAATTGGCATTTAGCATAACTTTTCATCCTCAAATTGATGGGCAATCAGAAAGAACCATACAGACCCTTGAGGACATACTCAGAGCTTGTGTGTTGGATTTTCATGGATCTTGGAGCAAATACTTGCCACTTATATAATTTGCTTACAATAATAGTTACCAAGCTTCCATTGAAATGCCCCCATATGAAGCATTGTATGGAAGAAAGTGCAGATCTCCTATTCATTGGGATAAGATGGGAGAGAGAAAATTTCTTGGCCCAGAACTGATAAGAGAGACAAATGAGGCAGCAGAAAAGATTCGAAAAAGGATACTAGCTGCTCAAAGTAGACAGAAACATTACTCAGATCCTCAAAGAAGAAAACTAGAATTTAGCATTGGAGATAACGTATTCCTAAAGGTTGCTCCCATGAAAGGAATCATGAGGTTTGGGAAGAAAGAAAAGCTAAGTCCCAGATATGTAGGTCCTTTTGAAATACTCGACAAGGTTGGAGATATTACCTATAGACTCGCTTTGCCACCTTTATTGTCAAACGTACACAATGTATTTCATGTCTCTATGTCAAAGAGGTATATTTTAAATCCCTCACATGTCTTGAATTATGAGCAATTAGAGCTAAGTCAAGACGTGAGTTACGAGGAACATCCAGTAAAGATTTTGGATACAAAAGAAAAGGAACTTAGAAACAAGAGAATCCCTTTGGTCAAAGTACTGTGGAAGAACCATGAAGTCGAAGAGGCCATATGGGAAAGAGAGGAAGAGATGAAAACTAAGTATCCACACTTATTTGGGTAAGCAAATTTCAAGGACGAAATTTTATAAGGAGGGGAGAATTGTGGTGCCCGAGATTCTTACATGCATACTAAGCCAATAATAAACATGTTCTAATTGTATATTAGGCATCTAGAAGTTATTAATACCACTTTTATAGCAACATGCTCATTCATCATGTTATGTGCATTTACATACATGTTATTACAACTAATGATTGTCAAAGTGTCCCGATGCAGTGTAAAGACTCAATACCATCAGAAAGAGAGCTCGGTGTGCTAAAAGAACAAAGAATATAATTATGAAAGTAATACTATGTGCACATGTATTAAAATCATATTTGTTGATAAGTTGGTCAAATAGTAGTTTTTCGGTAAAATGTATTTTTCACGCTTTTCGGAGTTAAATTCACTGTTTGTTTAACATGTCAAACAGCTTTAATTTAATATTTAGGACTCATTTATAGCATTTTATTAGTCGGCCCCAAGTAAGCACGAGACGGCAGTCACTGTACTGAATTGGTGTTTAGTTGTACTAAGCTAGCTTAGATTAAGCTTAATCGCGTAATGTGGTTTTTGTGCATTCTAATAATTGAGTGCTAATACTATGTTTGCAATGTTAATTGGAGTGTAATTGACTTATTTTTATGTGTAATCATTGGTTATGGGGCTAAGTCCCACCAAATTACAATAAGATCGGCCATATAGGATCATAAGTCAAAGTATGACTAGATTTCACTTTCTAAGCTAGGATTCACCAACTTTGGCTAGACTTGGGTGCATAGGATTGTCCAACAACGTGGTGACTATGCTAAGAGTGTTTTAGAGCTTGACACATGGAAATTAATGAGTGAAATACCCAAAATACCCCTTAGAAATTAAGTAATGCCTTTTCTTAGCCATTAAGTATTGATTTTTGACCAAATCTGGTCATCTTTCCCTTCCCCTTCAGCCACGACCTGAGCCTCTCCAATACCTTCCTATACTTCTCTCAACTTCTCTTATCCGTATCCAAGAGTTTCCAAGTGGTAGAACTCAATTTGGAGCTCTAGAAAGCAAGATAGATCCAAACTAGTCAAGGTAACTCAACTAGTTCTTCTTCCAAGGTTTTGTTTTCTTATTTCAATTCTTCACTTGATACTACTTAAATAATGGTTCCTACAGGTCCTCTTCAGTCATAAAATCTAATTCTAAGCCTTGAGAATCAATTTGGTGGAGGTAGAAGGCAAGAGCTTTAGTAAAATCTCAAACTAGTCAAGGTAAGGTTTAAGTGGGATTTTGAATTGGTAGTTAATTCCTTTTATTTCAGCTCTTGAACCTAAGCTTTTATTTGATGAATAATGGTCCTAGGAACCCTTATATGTTGCTGAAAACATAAAATTTAAGAAGAGGATTAAAGTTAGGCCTTAAGCCCTAAAGTTTGCTATTTATAGATTTAAGTATTTTTATGTATAGTAGATTAAGTTTTCTATGTTTGTAATCTGATTTCTTAAGATTGAAGTGTATATTTTATTGATACTATTATCTATCACTCTCATTTAATGGCTGGTTGTTATGAAAAATAAGTATAAAAGTAGTTTTAAACTTTTTCCAAATCGAAAAGAATTTAAGTGTACTTAGGTTATACTGAATGATCCCCTTGGATGTGTATATGTGGGAATTGGCTTATTGATTATTATTACAGGTTGAAAACTATGATTTTAATCATGTGGAGATGTCCTAAAAATAGGGGAGGTGCTGTCCATATATTTTTTGAACCAAATGGTACCATTTAGAACCAATTGGACTAGTTTTTTTTAAGTTAGGTGCCATTTTGGATTATTTTGTGCTAATGGACTAGTATTCATATTTTAACACTTTTGAATAGTTTTTCAATGTTAGTTATTAATTATCAAGTGCCTTAAGTGATTCGTATACATCCGAGTCATTATATGATCAAGTTTCCTAATTTGGTGATAGTTCTAATTTCGGTCTTGTTTAAGTATCTTAGTGCATTCCTTTTGTAAAATGTGCATGATAAGTAATAGTAATTTATAACAGGTGATTGGCATACTAATCTCTAGAGAATATTGACCTTTTCCATAATCTAATTCAATTCAGGACACAAGGTAAGTAAAGACTTACAACTGTATCACAAGAACTATATGGAAGATGTCATTATGTGAAACTTACTTATTCTTGAAAGTTATAAGATTGCATGTGCATGGCACGTCTTGCATGCAAATTGAGAATTTTACTACAAGGTATTTGAAAGTAAGTAACATTGTATCAATTTTATAAGATAAGTTTTAAGTGCAATTGCTAGTCTGTCGGAGCTGGGTAGGTAAGTCAGTTGATGCAGACTCTCCCACTGAAGCGGGACTTGCGGATCTTATGATGTGTCTCGTTGAAGCCAATATTAACGCGGTGTGGGATGCCCCTTTGATGAGGGAAGGAATTTTCAAAAAGCTCACACGACGGTCGCACCTTATATTTACTCTTGGCCAGAGTTTCCGCCCAATGTTATCACGACCTATCGACTTACGGGACTAGCAGTGTGCTAAGGGGCCCAACTGTAAATATTTTTAAAGGAAATGTATAGACTCAAATGTTTAAGAAAGAAAAGGGTAAAATGGGAACTTTTTGAGATTTTAAAGCATACCTAAGCNAGTTTTAGAAAGTTCAACTTTGTCCACCTTTTTATAAAATAAAGATATGTTTCAAGAAAGAATAACACTTCCTAGTTTGGCTGTATATGACAATATGGTTAAACTAGGGGGTGTTACAAATGATTTTTTGCTGAGTGCATCCGCCACAACATTGGCTTTTCCTGGATGATAACTTATGTCGCAATCATAGTCTTTTACCAATTCTAGCCAATGTCTTTGTCTCATGTTCAGTTCTTTCTGAATGAACAAATACTTCAAACTTTTGTGATCAGTAAAGATTTCACAATGTACACCATACAAATAATGTCGCCAAATCTTCAATGCAAATACCACTGCTGCCAGTTCTAAATCATGAGTAGGGTAGTTACGCTCATAATCCTTTAGCTGTCTTGAAGCATAAGCAATAACCTTCCCATTCTGCATGAGGACGTATCCCAGACCTTGTTTCGAAGCATCACTATAAATAACAAACCCCTCTGTTCCTAAAGGTATAGTCAAGACTAGTGCTGAAATTAGTCTCTGCTTCAATTCTTGAAAACTCTTCTCACAATCATCAGTCTATATAAACTTGTTACTCTTCTTGGTCAATTATGTAAGTGGTATGGCTATCTTAGATAATCCTTCAATAAATCTTCTGTAGTAACCGGCCAAACCTAGAAAACTTCTGATCTCTGTAATATTAGTAGGTCTAGACCAATTATTAACTGCCTCAACCTTGATTGGGTCATCAGAAATTCCATCCTGAGAGACAACGTGACCAAGGAACGATACTTTCTCTAACCAAAATTCACATTTCTTGAATTTAGCATACAACTCTTTCTCTTTCAGTATTTGTAGAGTGATTCTCAAATGTTCCCTGTGCTCTTCTCTGGATCGTGAGTACACCAAAATGTCATTAATGAACACAATAACGAACTTGTCTAAGAGTTCCTTGAATACTCTATTCATTAAATCCATAAATGCTGCTGGAGCATTGGTTGGACCAAATGGCATTACTAGAAACTCATAATGACCATACCGAGTTCTAAAAGCAGTCTTCGGAATATCTTCCTCCCTGACTCTCAACTGATGGTAACCAGATCTCAAATCAATCTTTGAAAACACAGAAACACCTTGTAGTTGATCAAACAAATCATCGATACGAGGTAAGGGATAATGTTTTTTAATAGTCACTTTGTTAATCTCTCTATAGTCAATACACAATTGCATAGTGCCATCTTTCTTTTTCACAAACAGAACTGCCGCACCCCACGGTGAAAAGCTAGGACGTACAAATCCTTTGTTTAGCAATTCTTGTAACTGAGTCTTTAACTCCTTTAATTCTGCTGGCGCCATCCTATAGGGTGACTTAGAAATAGGTGCAGTACTTGGTACCAAATCAATAGCAAAATCAATTTCTCTTAGAGGTGGCAAACCTGGTAAATTTTCCTGAAACACCTCCAGAAAATCTTGCACAACTGGCACATCTTCTGGCCTCAACTTCTACTCCACAGATGTATCAACAATACTGGCCAAATACCCTGTACCACTTTTCCCTAACAACTTCTGAGCTTTCATGGCTGAG
The DNA here is from genome assembly GCA_002914845.1 of Trema orientale. Taxonomy (NCBI): domain Eukaryota; kingdom Viridiplantae; phylum Streptophyta; class Magnoliopsida; order Rosales; family Cannabaceae; genus Trema; species Trema orientale. The sequence continues at coordinate 293,613 of JXTC01000182.1, forward strand.
ATCAAAGGAAACTTGGTTTTATACTGAGTACCCATAAGTGTGAACTGATTAGCATTAGGAGGATGAAATATTACTATTTTGTTTTTACAGTCAATCTTAGCAAAATACTTTGACAACCAATCCATACCCAAAATGATTTCATAGTCATCTATTTCAAGCACAATTAAGTCCGCAAATAACTCTTTGTCATCCACCATAATAGGAAAGGCTCTCAAAATTTTATTTGAATACATGACCTCTCCACAGGGAAGTGTAATGCCAAATAAAGTACTCATTTGATTTGTAGGACGACCCAATCTCCTCACAAATGTTAATGATGCATGTGAATGTGTGGATCCTAAATCTATTAATACATGAGCTATAATGCCAGAAATTAATATCTCACGTATGATAACAGATGGGTCTGCCTCGGTCTCAAGTCCCGTATCTGTCTCAGTCATGGTGTATAGCCTACCACCAGGTTTCTTCTGATCACTTGCCGCTTCAGGGCAATCTTTAATGAAATATCCACTTTTACTGCATTTGAAGCATAACCTTGCAGCTCTACAACACTCTCCAATATGATTCTTGCCACAAAGTTTGCACTGCTATAAACCAGCAGTAGTGGTCCCTTGGTCAATCCTGGGCCACTTACCTTGATCAGGTCGAGACTGTTGAGCTGGAACTCCCTTCCTCTTCTTATCCTGAAGACGTTGAAACTGAGTCTGTCCTCTTCCTACATGAAAACCTGGTCTAAAACCTCTTTGCATCTCTCTAGCCTGTCTCTCTCTTCTGATCTTTTCTTCATCCAGAACATCTTTCTCTGCCTACTCGGCATCTAGTGCCCTGTCTGCAATCAGAGCAAATGCTACACCTCGTATTCCACCAGATTTCAAATCCCTAACAATAGTCTTTTTTAGACCTTGCATAAATTGATCTACCTTGAGCTCATTGGTGGTAACCATGTGGGGTGCGTAACGTGACAGTTCATCAAACTTGCGGATATACTCGACAACAGACATCTCATCCTGCTTTAGATTGGCAAACTCAACCCTTCTGCTGGCTCTCATGGCATCAGTAAAGTATTTTCCATAGAACAACTCTCTAAACCTCTCCCAGGTCATAGTGGTGATATCATGAATAGTACTCATAGTGTCCCACCAATATTCAGCATGGTGTCTCAGCATAAAACTAGGACAAGGAATCTTATTTGCATCAGGAACCTTGGCGTAAGCCAGCATACACTCAGTGGTCCTAATCCACTGCGCTGCTTGTATCGGATTAACCCCGCCATCAAAGGTTGGAGGCTGAAGTTTCTTGAATCTTTTCCCAGCACTTTCACTAGCATCTTGCCTATGTTGAGGTGGTGGTGGTGGAGAGTTAGGTTGATTTTCTTGGCTCATACGTTGCTCCAAAATATTTTATATCAAAGAAGCCAACTGTTCAACCTGATTACCACCCTATGAAGAAGATGCACCCCTCTCAAAATTATCTTGATCCCGAGTAGTCACCATACTGATATCCCGACACCCAGATTCCATAGTTCCAATTATAGCCAATAATAATCATCACCAGAATATGAATGCAATAAAAAAAAATTTTGAACAGATATTAAAAAGCATATCAAACATTTACAGAGAAGTGAGGCTTCCTTTCCTTCCAGATGTGTATATTTAAGTGGTCTTCAGAACCATTTTAAAACATAAGCTTTGATACCAATTGTGATATCCTCCGATCCCACACACATACGTAAGGATATTTGTATGACGTTACTTACCTTGTGTCCGACAGAAAAGATAGTGAAAAGGGTCAGTATCCTCTGTGGTAAGGTGTGTGGAAGACCTGATATCAATTTCATTACTAGAATGATTACTACAATGTAAAATTCTTAAAGAAAGCTACCACAAGCATAAATCACAACTTTCACAAAATAAGGAAATCTAATCACAAAATGAACAAAAATGGCACATCTTTTCATAAAAACTAGTCCATTTGTTTCTAAACGGTACCATTTGGTTTTTAAAATATTTGGACAGTACCTCTCCTATTTTTAGGACATTTCCACATGATTAAAATTATGGTTTAAAACCTACAATAACAATCCACAAGCCAATTCCCACATATACACATCAAAGAGGATCACTTAGAACAACCTAGGTGCAATTGAATTCCTTTCTGTTTAAACAAAGTTTAAAACTACTTTTACACTTGTGTGCTATCAAAACCAGCCACCAAAAGAGTCTAATAACTAATAGGATCAATAAAATATACATTCTAAGTCTAAAAAAAAATCAGATTACAATTATAGAAAACTTAATCTACTACACATAGAAATACCTAATTCCATAAATAGCAAACTTTGGGACTTTAGGTTTAACATTAATCTTCCCCTTAAATTTTATGTTTCCAGCAATATATAAGGGTTTCTAAGACCATTATTCAATAAATAATAGCTTAGGCTTAAGAGCTGAAATAAAGGAAATACACTACAATTTCAAAATCCTGCTTAAATCTTACCTTGACTAGTTTGAGTCTTTGATAGACTTCTTGCCTTATATCTCCACCAAACTGATTCCCAAGGCTTAGAAATAGAGTTTTGAACTTAAGAGGACTTGAAAAAACCAATATTTAAGTGGGAACAAGTAGAGAATTGAAATTAAAGGACAAGACCTAGAAAGGAGAACTTAGTAGAGTTACCTTGACTAGTTTTGGTCTATCTTGCTTTCTAGAGTTCCAATTTGAGTTCTACCACTTGAAAACTCTTGGATATGGCTAAGAGGAGTTGAGAGAAGTCTAAAACTGAGTTAGAGAGTCTCATGTCGTGGCTGGAGAGAAAGGAAAAGTAAATGACCAGATTTTGTCAAAAAGTGATACTTAATGGCTAAGAAATGACATAACTTAAATTCTAAGGGGTATTTTGGGTATTTTGCTCATTATTTTCTATGTGTCCAGCTCTAAAACATCCTTAGCATACTCGCCACGTTGCTGGTCCATCCTACACACCCAAGTGTAGACCAAAATGGTGAAACCTAGCTTAAGAGGTGAAAACTAGTCATACTTTGACCTATAATCCCATATGACGAATTTTATTGTAATCTAGTGAAACCTAGCCCCATAACCAATCATTAAACATAAAAATAAGTCAATTAGACTCCAATTAATAATGCAAACAAAGTATCAATGCCTAATTATTAGAGTGCACAAAGATGACATTACGCGATTAAGTTTAATCTAAGCTAGCTTAGTGTAATAAAACACAGTTTAGTACAGGAACTATCACCTCGTGCTTACCTGAAACCAACATTTTGGAAAATGCTAGAAATGGTTTCCACACATTAAATAAAAGCTATTTGATGTGTTAAATGCACAGTGAATTTGGCTCCGAAAAGCGTGAAAAATGCATTTTACCGAAAAGCTACTATTTGACCAAATTATAACCAAACATGATTTTAATGCATGTTCGTATAGTATTGCTATTCATAAATGTATTCTTTGTTCCTTTCACATACCAAGCTCTCTCTCTCTGAGGGTACTGAGCCTTTACACTGCATGGGAGCACCTCCATAAACATTAGTACAATAATACAGAGCATTTAACAATCAGAATGAGTAATTTACCATGAAATTGATACTAGTTGCTTGATATATCTATTATGCAATATGAATATGTTTATTATTGGCTTATTATGTATGTGAGAGTCTTGAGTGTCACATACATAATAAAAGATAAATCATTAAATAGCTAGATAAATACTATACATCTAGAATACTGAGACGCACACTAACAGGATTACAATATGTATCAGCAACAACAAGACAAAAACAATAATTGTTTTTTTTTTTTTATAATCATCACAAGCCAATTTATAATATCAATAATCAGATAATGGATTCTTAGTTTAATATAATAGTATTCTAGTCATTCAAAATAAATAAATAAATAAACAAACTAATGTTAATTTGTGATATTAACAAAAAATAAACTTAATGAATTTAATACATGTTAATCTTGTACCATAGAGCATATTAAAACTATTTCACATTGTTCAGTAAATTTAAAGTCAATAATAATAAAAATAATGACTAATAATTTAAGAGCTCATACCAATATGAACATATGTCACTAATATTAAATGTTATGTAATAATGCTATTATTGGCACTTTCAAATATGCGAGGAACTAAGTATTGTTTGAGAATTCAGGATATTACAATATTTTGCAAAGAACTCCTATATATATATAATTATATATGTGTAGAAGTTAATTATATAAAGTAATGCTTATTATCTATTATGTTCTTTTAGCTCTTTTAGAGTTTCATGGGAATTAAGAACATATAAAGATTTTTATTTTACACAGTTTTAAGATCAAAAATTGTGTTTTCTTAAACAAAATAATTTTTCTTATGGAGCAGCGGGATTGGTGGATAAAATGTTTTAAAAATAAAATTTTGTATAAAATTCTTTATCTGAAGTTTGTACAAAGATAACCATGCATCAGTTTTATAACTATCACTGTTTACAAAAAATGGAGAAACTATCTATCAGGCAAGTTTGCTCACCCCATTTTCTCTAACAAGTTTTGTTTGTGGCAACGATTTAGATCAAGTTTAGGATATGAGCAACGCTTATTCTTTAGGCGCTTAATTAGTATTTGCTAGTCTATGTATTTATCTTTATTTTCTATTTTTTTTCCTTCTATATTAGATTGTAGACAAGTCATGTGGACTATGATTATGTGTATACTGGTTGAGATTTTCTTTCATTAAGCAAGTTATTAGTTTTGATTTTGGATTTAATTAATTAAGTTAATGATTTATCTTTCTTTTCAAATTTATATTTCGTTATATTCTGACTTAAACTGTGAGTTGTGGGGAATGATAAGTGACTTATCTCGATAAGATTTACCTTTAATTAAATTACTTATCTAAAAAATATATAAGATAATCATTTTATAGGAATACTCCGGATTACTAAAATATTGTCAAATTTACAATGCTTTGATGTACCTGCTTTGGAGGCATTATAAGCACAAAAAATTCATTTTGGCCCAAATTAGTCCTATACATATTATTTTTCACTTTATGTTTTGTATTGCTCTTCTCCTAAACTTCCTAATTAGATTCGTCGTCTTTCATGGATGAGTCCTGGAGCCTTTATATAGCGGCTCAAAGGACTCCTGCAACTTGATTTTCTCATGATAATCGCCTAAGTTTTGCTAGTAGGCTCTTAGGTGTTGGTCAATGGAAATTTTTCTTTTTTTGAATATTTACGGCCCCCTTGTATCTGATTGTGGGTGTTTAAACCACTAATCCAGGTTAACTGACCATAATTACAATGCTAATTATAGTGGGCTGAACACGCGGTACCCTCCATATTTAAATGATAATAAATCTGTAACGATGTGTATAGACACGTGGCAGGTCCTCATCTGTTAGTGGCCTTTGCTTCTTATCTCTCAAGACAATCGTTGAACACTGATTGGAGGTTAATTTTCACCCTCTTCATGTGTACGTAATATGTGTGTTAATGGAACTGATAACCTATATTTTGATACACACTTTATATTTTCCTGTTCTAAAATTTTTGTGGAGGGGATCAAATGTAATTTTAACAATGTTATTATCATCAGAGAATGCAAGTTTTTCCAAACTGTCGGCACATTTGGTATATATAAATAAATAAATTAATAAATATATATATCGACCGCCCAATAAAAATCCACGTGACTGAGAGCAATGTTAGTTCCACCATAAATTGTATGAAGTGCATGCCAGCGATCCTTGGACAAAAAACCGTACGTGTTATTTCATTTCCTATGTCGTGGTGTGGTCCAGGTGAAAAAGATCGTTTGTCGCTATTCATTCCTATTTAACTTCTTTTTTTTTTTTCGGACGAAGCCTACTTAGCTAACATTGCCGAACAATAATCACTTTGACTCTTTCTAATCATAACACATTCAAAAAAAAAAAAGAAAAGAAAAAAAAAACCACCATACATACCCGGCAAAACTGAATTAATTTGACTAAAATAGAGATAGATGTTCCATGCATACTCTTTTATATTTTATTTTATATTATTTAATTTTATTATTTGACATATGAATTTTATTATGATTTATTATATAAGTATAACGTGAAATTAGATAAATTGGAAAGCATAAAAAAAAAATACAGAAAAAAAGTGTAGCTAGTATCTCTCATAGACTTTAAAATGTACCAAACCCAAAATGTTAACTAGCAAACATTTTTAGTGGATTTTGAAAAATGTACCAAATCTAAAATGTTAACTAGGTCCAGAACCCGCCTGAAGACGATGATAAAAACGACTACTAACTAAATAAGTAGATCAACGAATACCTTACCTGGCGGCTTTAATTCGTCCTAATTATTTAGATGTAGGTCAGTTGGAGAAATTTAATGAAGACTGGTTGCTCGTACTAATAAATATTGGTCTCTAAATTTTTTAAAATATGACAATTTAATCTTTGAACTAAAAGAAGTGACAAATTGGTCCTCAAATTTATAATAATGCTACAATTTAGTCCAAAATGTAAACGGATGTTTGTTTTGTAACGGAACATGTGGTCCCCGTGGTCCTTAAACTTTTTAAAAGATAACAAATTGTAACATTATTGTAAATTCATAGTAGAATTGGTTGACTTTTTTTTTTTAGTTCAAGAACGAAATTGTCACATTTTAAAAGTTCAGCGACTTAAGGTGCTAAAAACGCTCTGGAAAAAAAAAAAAAAAAAGAGAAGAAGAATCTGGGAGCTCATTATAAAACAAACATCCGTTTCCAATTTAGACCAAATTGTAGCATTATTGTAAATTTAAGAACAAATTAGTCACTTTTCTTATTTCAAGACGAATGTGTCACATTTAAAAAATTCAGGGACCAGGCACTAAAAATCTATCTATACGTGGCTTTTGTACTCTGTTTGTCACCAGAGACCTTTGGAAACTGAGAACTCCATCAAATCTCCTCTTTAGGCTGAGCCAATGCAATCCTTCTGTCTACCTCTATGCGGAACTCAAGATTCAAACTCCTTAAGAAGTATATTTTGCTTTATATTTTGCTTCATCTTTTCTTTTTTTTTTTTTTTTTCATTACTAATGAAATAGATCAGAAAGAAAGAAAGTAACAAGTTTCTTAAATTTCTAGTATAATTGGTACAGTATCTTTAGATGAATATTGGTTTAAAGAAGATTAGGTGTGGCTTAGCTGTTAAGGGAAATTCTATACAAGTACTTGTATGTGTATAATCGATTTATGTTGATTTAGATGAAAAGCAGATTAACAGGATTGAGGAATGTCGAGTAGATGTGGATGACAAGCAAACTCAGCATCAGGAGAGTCAAGCAAGCACAAGTTGTAGTACTCCTTTTGAGGGGGATAAACCCCAGGATAGGCAGCTGTTGAATGAAATAAAAGCTGAAATATGTTAGAGTTCGTGACTCGAATTCTGTTTGCCCCAACCTGAAAGTTTTGCGTTGGGGGTGCGGGGTTGGAGCTCCCGCGGTATGGATCTATTTTGTCGGGCCGTTTTCGTCTGTACATATATGTATTTTAGGGTTTTGGGGATTCTATATATATTTTAGGCTTGGCCGTGTAACATTCTACCTCCTGTACCTTATTTTCGACATAGTGAAATTTCCTCCTCTGCCAGTGATTTTTTCCGATTAGAGTTTTTCACTTAAATTTGTGTATTCTTGTTTTCATTCTTTTGTCGATTATCATCGTTAATTCTTAACAAAATGGAAGCACAAAAGAAACACAATAATCATCCTATTAAAAAGATACAAAAGGTTCCAGCGATCTTGCTGGGACGAGATGGAGATTCGAAGCAGGATTTCACGCCAAGATTTATCGCGATTGGTCATGTTCATGCTGGCAACACCAAGTTGGTGAAAAAGGAACTCAAAGTTAGACTGGCAGCAAAATTTATAAAAGCTACCGGCCAAGATCCTGAGCAGTTGCTTGGAGAAATCAATGCTAACATTGCGAAGCTGGTGACTCACTTTGATGAGAATGTGATTAAGTCCTATATCAAAGAGAGACTGGCCAGGATTTTGTTCTTGGATGGCTGTTCAGTACTACAGTTCATACACAGCGTTGCTTGTTATGATCTTTTGGATATCGAGATAAATAATGGGCAAGCAACATTGATCCAGCACGACTTGTTTTTGTTAGAGACCCAAATCCCTTTCCGTGTCCTTGAGTTGTTAATGAAATTAATTAAAGAGAAAAAAAATATCGAAGTTATGAGGCAATCTATTGGGATTTTTATTAATATGAATCTTATGGAGACGGAGAGGTCTTCACCGATGACTTTGCCTATACGCTATTGGGAAAAACATGTAACATTACTTTTTATACAAGCGACGTGGTAAGCCAGCATACTATGTCGCTTTTAAAGCGACGTGGTATGAGTAGAGCTACCACGTCACCCATTTCCAAGTCGTTTATGGAGTGACGTGGTTTTTCTACCACGTCACCTTATAAGTGATGTGGAAAACATTTTCTGTAGTAGTAGATAGAAAATGATGAGAGAGGAAGTGATAGAATAAAATGAGGAGAAAGAAAATGATAAGAGAGAATGAGAACTGAGAAAATGAGGAGAGAGAAAGTGATGAGAGAGAATGTGGTGAGAGAAAGTGAGGAAAGAGAATGTGGTGAGAGAAAGTGAGGAAAGAGAATATGGTAAGAGAAAGTGCTAAGAAAGAAAGTTACGAAAAAATGTGTATATGAAAGTTATATGAAAGAATTATTTTATTCTTTTAGAAAAAGAAAAAGTTAAGAAAATACTTTGAAAACAATATTTTATTATTCTCTGAATTTTCTGTTTTTTTTTAATTCTGTTTTTAAAAACTTTTCTCAGAGAACAATGCCAAACACCTTTATTTGTTCTCAGAAAATAATTTTCTGTTTTTAAAAGCAAAAAACAATATTTTAGTTACGATGCCAAACAACTCTTAATCTATTTGGAGCTGTTTGCAAGGTCTGGAAAATAGATGAGAAATTGTCCGATGCTGCTGGCGCTGTAGTGTATGTATCTGATGCTCTGACTCTTGACAAGAGCATCTTTTGCATGTTCACATATGCAAGTATGAATTAGAAAACTATCTTGAACTGAGGTCTATTAAAAAACAGGAGCATCTTTCTTTCTTTCTTTCTTTTTTTTTTTTTTTTCCATCCCCTGTTTACGAATAAATAGTCCAGAATATTGATTTTGTTTTGCTACCGATGCACGATATTGGTATTGTTATGTTGGACCATGCAACAGCAACAATGCAATCTGCAAAAAAAGTGAAGCGGAAAAGAATCTGAAAATGGTTTCCTTATAACTTGTTTTCAGTAACTTTTCATAACTTTACACATACTTGATTTATAAACTTCTTTCAGTGGAAAGCTCCTTTCTGACTAAACTTTCAAACTGTTGAAATGTATCAACAATCATTAACTAGGAGGCAGGACATTTGTAATGCTCCTACTTTTGTTGAAACATATATCGATTTATTTTTCTTTCATTGTCTTGTCATTCAAGTTCTACGGAGCAGCAGGCATGGTCATGAAAGCAGGAAAGCATCCAGGCCAGCTAAAAGACCCAGTTGCTTCACCAGGAGGAACCACCATTGCAGGGATTCATGATCTTGAGAAAGGCGCATTTCGTGCCAGCATTATGAATGCTATTGTTGCCGCCAACAAGCGCAGCCATGAGCTCGGCAAGTGACTTCCACTTTCATGACGTTACTGCGGCCGTAGTGAAATCGGGATACCTTATAGTTGCAGGAACTACCCCAAGTCGAATTGAATTGATTCCAAGCATTTTGTTTTATTGAAACAGTTTCTTTTCTGTAAATTAAGGTATCAGGTGTTTTCTACTCACCAAAACTCTATTTCTCTATGTTAACAGTTTATCTCAATGCACATAAAACAAAATAAACTTGCTTCTAAGCAACAGGAAAAAAAAAAAAGAAGAAAAAAAAAACTTCTAAAACTTGGAGAACAAGTTTGAGCCTGATGTCATTTTTTAGACAAACTTGATTCACGGTTGGTGTTGTCCCGTAATGGTCCAAAGTCTTGGCTCAGCTGTGAAGGGATCTTGATCCGTGGGATGATGAGAAGGTCTAGGCACGAAGGAGATGGTCTGTGGTTCTGTTGATCAAGATCTATGGGTCTGGGCGATCGAGGTCTGTGGGAGGGTGATAGCGGAGGTATGATCAGCGGAGGCCTAGGACGATGGCAGCTAAGTGAGGCCAGAAACGACCATGCTTTGAAGCAACAGCCCTGTAAAGCCATACGACTGAGGGTGACTCTACGTGGTTGCAGACACACGTATCTTCAGTTAGTCTTCGGGTTTTATCAGAATTCGAAGGGAAGTTGTTGCATTTGTACGGAAAAAAATCTATAAATACCTTACTAATTCGGTGTTTCATTATTAAGAGCAAGGTAAAATGATTTATTAAATGATACCGAGCAAACATGAAGCATGCAAAACATGGACTGTTTCCCCACTACAAACTAGAAAGAAGCAGGACAGCAAATTATGAAAATTGGCAAGCGAAGTTAACATTGCAATTTCAACATCCTATGATAGATAGTATAGGGTGTTACACGTTTTTAGCAGGAAAAATATGTAATACCCTATAAAGGTGTATTTTCAAATTTCAAAATACTTTCCAATAATATTTAATTTATAAAATAATTAGAAATTAATTCAAATAAATATTTAGCTTTTATTTATCCAGATTTCTTAATTCAAATCTAGAAATTGAATAAAAGATATTTATTTCCATTATCTTGATAGTTGCCAAATCAAATTGGCTAATACAAAATAATTCGTACAGATTTTTACTGATAGACTATCTATTTGAATTTTATTCCAAATTATTATTACAATAATTTAGAATTTCTAAAATTCAAATAATCCATCTTGTAATAAATTACAAATCCCATTTAATGGGAGTGCACTACACGCCTGGCACTGTGCCATGAGGTACAGTGCCACACGCCTATGCCCAATTACTGGGCTAGGCTTGTGCAGTCTTGGACTTGTGAGGCCCAACTGCTATTTTTATTCCATCAATTGGACTGGTAGCGGTACAACCGAATTTACGGGCTAGCCTGGGGATCTTTGGACTCATAAAATAGTGGCTCCCACAATTGTGCCTTAAATTAATCGGCCTAATTATAAATTCCAAATCTACTCTACTAAAAGATTGGAATTGCACTCCACTATTAAATGATATTTTTACGGATATTATCACACTAGTAATAATTAGCCCACGTCACATTGATATCTATACTTTAATCCTTTGTACCATATCATAATTAAATTGACATCACAACTGTCTAATCAATTTAATTATATTTTATTTCTTGACTCTTACTGGTTTTCTCTAATGATCACTTTCAACATATTAATTAGATATGTTGACACACCAAGTTAATCTACTCTGACCAAAGAATTCTAATCATATTAATCTACTCTGACCAAAGAATTCTAAGATCAAGTATCGAAAACCCGTCAAGGGATATATGTGTACAAATTCCATATTATCAATCTATAAGTGTCATTGTCCATAAATACCTCCCACCAAGTTAATGAGAATATTAACCCCTCAATTAGAGTTGCACTCTTTAGTAACTCAAATATTGCAGTATAAACAAACATGAACTTATAATTAAGTCAGGATTAAGAATAAAGTATTATCAATGCCAAATGAGATTTAATAAGTCTGACAGTTATTTGAGGTCTATTAAATCTCATAATTGATCCGCTCAATGTAGTCTAACTACATTAGTAAATCCATATGTAATTAAGATAAATTACTTAATGAATTTACAACAGTTAGAGTAAAGAGCCCAACTTTATTTTATTAACTGCGAACAATTTTACTTAATTACAAAATAACTTGTATCGATGTTTTCTGTGAATCCACCTCGTGATCATAAAGATACATATTATGTAATTAAATGGACTTTTATTCAATCATACATATGCAAAAGATATAATGAAAATATCTAACAAATTTTATTAATTCCAGAAAATGTTTATTACATAGTGGAATATGCCTTAGAGAGCATATATTCCCAACAATCTCCCACTAGCTCTCAAAGCAATTCAGGCATCTCTCTCATGCCCATGGACTCTAAGTGTAAGTTAAAGGATTTCCCAGCTAAGACCTTAGTGAATGGATCAGCTAAGTTATCTACAGAAGCTATCTGGGTGACCTCAATATCTTCTCTCTACACTATCTCCCTTATGATGTGATTCTGTTTTTGAGCTCTTCATGGGTATTTTGGATTCTAGACTGTAGTCTGAGCAGTAAATCCTGCTGGTTCATACCATATCCATCATATTAATAATTTTTTAGATCCGGAGACGATGCAGAGATTAACCAATGGATAAAAAGAAAAACTATGTTATCTATTACTTGTTGATAATGACCAAGTAAGAAAAAAAATTAATAAGAAAATACTATTTTTTAATATTTGACAAAATATTAAACACAACACTATACTAAATAATTTTTGAACTCTAAAATTCAAATATATATATAAGTACCTGTAACTCTCTAAACACATTATTTTACCCAAAATATATGAATATAAATAATATAAAATTAAAAACATATCTATATGTATAATAATCTCTTTATGTGAATATATATATATATGCATAATAATCTCTTTATGTGAATATATATATACACATATATATATGTATATATATATACATATCTATATGTATAATAATCTCTTTACGTGAATATATATATATATCGGGATGGGTACGATGCATATTATACTAATTTCATCTTTNATTTGACAGATATGATAGAAGTAAAAAGAATAAAAAATTTCTAACTTAAGTCGTTCCTCGTTAGTTACATTCCTAATAGTAGTTGATGAGGAATGACCACTGCTTTTGATATTTTTGTGTATCTACCTAATTTTATCATTATCATCACATATGACAATTTTTTATTTATATTTGTAATGTGTACATTATTACACATTATGACTTTAATATATTTATGTATTAATTTATTCACGAAAGAAATTACTTTAGACTCATTTAGGAATTAGTGAGAGACTATGCATCTCTATATTGATTTCTAAATTGTCTCGATTGGTACAGTTTAGGATTATAGGTTATGTTTTATCATTTACTTATAAATACTATTTTTAGTCGAGTTTTGGTGGTTTCTCCCGGTTTTCTAGGTGTGTTCTATATATGTACTTACTTTGGGAAACTGTGGAGAAATGTTCTTGAAATTTTAGTGTGAATGGAAAAATATTTTGGTGAATGATGTACCACATAACAAAATAATTCTGAATAAGATTGGGCTTTATCCTTTAGAGAAAGGAGTGATAAGGTGAATTTATAGCACATGCACATGGAAACACTTGCAAGAATATTTTGTGTTGTTACGTTTAATGTATGCTAGAAAATAGACATGGACAAGTCGTAGATGATCTTGAGGAATCGAGTGTCACCCCAATACAAACTGGGTACTAAGGCATTTGCTGAGAGAACAGTTGCTTATATGAATTCAGAACGATTAGCCAAATGCCCTAGCCAACAATACTTGAATCGAAGATTCCGAAATCTAAAAATAATTGACCAAAATTTGGTTCAAAAGGGTAATAGACCTATACTGTTTGGTCTTTTTATAGGGAATATTTAAAGTTGTAAACTTTAGAGGAGGATATAATACTACTGATCATACTAACGAAATTCATGATATACTGGCCGATATAGCTTGAAGTATGGAGTTGGGTCATCCACCTATGGATGAAGGGTCTAGTGATGTTCCTATTGGTAGTGTTGAACAGTCAGATAAGTTTAATGAGATGTTCGGTTAGATAGAGAAAGAGTTAGGTTAGGTCCAAAGTGTTGGTCAGTGTTGACAAACAATTAGCAAAAACAATAAACTCAAGTTGTTGTGAGAAAACTAACAAGTTGTTGCAACAGGTCTGCTGATATTGTAAAATACTTGTTGCAACACATTTACAGGATTGCTCGCAGTAGATTTGTACAGGCGAAAATCCAATTTTAGAAACTTTTTGTTATTGCATCTTTTGGCCTAATTTTCCTTATTAAACGTTTCTAGAAGGATAATAGGGATTATTGCTGATGGATTTTCGTGACTAAAATGGACCTAATTAATTGATATATTTTATTTCAATTTTCCTTTGATTAAGTTTCTATTTTTAGCTTGATTCTTGCTCTTTATTACCTCAAATCTTGGATAATGATTTTTTACAGATGTATAAACAGAATCAAGATAATATTTCATCTATTATGGTACAGAATATATCCTCATTAAATTAATATAATTAATTTTATGAGCTATCAAGACTTTCAGGCAAAATCTGTTGCAACAGATTATGCTGTTTATGAAAGTTTTCTTGTTTGATTTTGATCGACTCTAATTAATTGTGAAATCAATTTTCGTCTTTAAAGAAAGAGTTTATAGGTATAAAAAAGTTATTTCAGAGCAAAAATCGTGGAGAACTTCTCTCAATGCACTTGGACACTTTTTAGGAACCATTCATGAGAGCTGTTGCTATAGATTTCAGACGGTCCAAATAAGGAATGACAACAGATTTTGTGGCAAATCATTCCTTTCTTATTTTTAGCTTTTTCACACTAAAAAGGCAAAAAATTGGGGCTGGAAATTCATCTATGAAAGCTCACCAAGTCCAAGGGATTTGTATGCATTTCATTTGAGAGAAAATACTCTTTGAGAGAGCTTTTATGCAAGGCATAGAGTTTGTTCTATTGCCATTTTGAGACGTAGAAAGCTTTAGGATTTTCTAGGTACTTTATTTGAGTGCTTTAGTTCTTCGGGAGAAAGAACATTTCGTCTTCAGGAGAAGACAGATCCAGACCAGTGAAGGGAGTTCATGTGCGAAGGATCAACAAGACGAGGGGACTCACTAAACAAGATTAGTAGAGTTGTTACAACACATTGTGGCAATTAAAAAGAGGGAGTCTTTTATTGCATTAGTCAATTGGAGTTTGTATTCTTGATACTTTAATAATTTGTTTAATCTCTGGGCGTGGCCTCATAGAGTAGGAGAGGTCTGAACCATGTTAAAAACGTCTTGTGTTCATTCTTTATTTTCTTGTTCTTGTTGCAACATATGCACTCGTTATTGCAACAACTTTTCATATATGTGTTACAACATAATTAATTAATTATTAATTAATTAATTAATTAATTATTTGGTAATACTTTAAACAGATCTTTCAATTGGTATCAGAGCGGAGTCACTGAAATTTTAGTGAGATTTTGGGATTTTTCGATCTGTTTTGTTAGTATGTCTCTTCTTGTAGAATATGATTCAGATGAGCTGACCTTGTTGGCAACAAGTTTCAGAAGGTACATAAAAAAGATGAGAAAAAATAAGGCTACTCCAAAATCCTCCAATGGTAATAATTTTTTCAGTGCTTTTGACTACAGTAAGAGAAAAATAATTCAGTGCAGGAAATATGAAAGTTATGGTCATATTAAATCTGAATGTGCCAATACTATGAAAAAGAAGTCAAAAGCCATGATTACTACTTTGAGGGATGCAGAATCCAGTGGAGGTAAAGAGGAAGACATTGTAACTAATATTGCTCTCACTACCTCTTTGTTTTATGACTCACAGTTTGTGTTGCAGAAAGATGCAGATTCTGTTGCAATAGAAGCGGTTTGTTATTAAACATCTATTACTAAAGGTGATGTCGCAACAGAATCTGTGAAATCAGATGATCTTACAACTAAAGTCGGTTCAGACAGTGATGAATCAGAACCTGATGAGGATTCAATTCAAGTGGCATATCAGAAAATATACACTCAATGGTTAAAGGTTTGTGCTGATAATCGTCTTTTAGTAAGTAATAACACTGTACTTACGAAATCCAAAGAAGAATATGAAATAAAAGTGCAAAGTTTGAATTCTATCATTTCTGAAAAAGATAGAAAACTAAAAGAATTATCTGTTGGACTTGAAAAAACTCAAAAAGGAGTGAAATTGTTGAGTTCAAGAACTGGAAAGTTAGATCACATTCTGACAACTGGAAAATCTACTGGAGACAATAGTGATTGGGCTTCAAAGATATGAGATCTAACTCTGAAACTATATTTGTGAAACCAACTGCATTTGTTGCAACCACTTCACGGTCTGTTGCAACAACAAGTAAAGCCGCTGTTCATTCAAATCCAAGTAGTAAGACTCGTACGTTTGTTCACGTTTGCCATTTTTGTGGGGTTAAAGGTCACATCCGACCAAGGTGTTTTACAATGATGAATTTTTTTGAGAATAATTTTTTGAACAAATCATTTGTTTATCCATCTCAAAGAAAAATATCTAGGCCCAAAATTGATTTGCAAACAAGTTCCAAACAAGTATGGGTAAGGAAGATAAATCATTAACTTAATTAATTAAATCTAAAATCAAAACTAATAACTTGCTTAATGAAAAAAAATCTCAACCAGGATATACATAATTATAGTCCACATAACTTGTCCACTCTAATATAGAAGGAAAAAAATAAAAATAAAGATAAATACATAGACTAGCAAATACTAACTAAGCCGCCTAAAGAATAAGCATTGCTCATATTCTAAACTTGATCTAAATCGTTGCTATGAACAAAACTTGTTGGTGAAAATGGGGTGAGCAAACTTGCCTGATAGATAGTTTCTCCATTTTTTGGAAACGGTGAAAGTTATAAAATTTATGCATAGTTATCTTGTACAAACTTCTGATAAAGAATTTTATAAAAAATTTTATTTTTAAAACATTTTATCCACCAATCCCGCTGCTCCATAAGAAAAATTATTTTATTTAAGAAAACACAATTTTTGATCTTGAAACTGTGTAAAATAAAAATCTTTATATGTTCTTAATTCCCATGAAACTCTAAAAGAGCTAAAAGAACATAATAGATAATAAGCACTACTTTATATAATCAATTAGCTTTTGTAAAAAGAGATTTCCTCTCTTTTAATCAGTGTTTGTCTTTAGCTTTTGTAAAAGGAGATTCCCTCTCCTTTAGTCAGTGTTTGTCTTTTACTTTTGTAAAAAGAGATTCTTTCTCTGATGGGAGGAAGCTCTTTTGAATTGTATAAATCTCCCTTCTTTTCTCAGAAGAAGGCAGAGTGAATCAGATAATAAAAAGATTTGTGAGTTCTGAAAAATATACCTTGTTTCTAAATCCATTCTCTGAGACCTCTTATTAGTTAGCAGAGAAATTATCCAATTCAAGGA
Source organism: Trema orientale (assembly GCA_002914845.1). NCBI lineage: Eukaryota > Viridiplantae > Streptophyta > Magnoliopsida > Rosales > Cannabaceae > Trema > Trema orientale. The sequence continues at coordinate 310,865 of JXTC01000182.1, forward strand.
AATGTTCCAAAGGCTCATCAAATACTAGTATCTATTCGTGTTAGAAAGGCTCAAGTAGTATATATTAAGTTCTGAAAGAGCCAACTATCTCGTCAAAGCCAAGGTGGGCTATTAGAGAAACATTGGCTAAAAGAGCTTATAATATACTACTTAGGCTAACGTTTCATGGGTGAGGAGAAGAAAGTATTGTCTTGAGGAAGAAAAGAGGTTTGTTCGAAAGGTTGATACTTGGGGTTTAGGATCAAAAATTCTTCTCTCGGTGCGAGAGGAACGATGGAACGAGTTTTTTTGGGCTATAGATGCATCTCCATTTCTTATTTAACTTTTCTTCATCTTCATTTATTTCCCTGTGAGTGGAGTGAGGTTTTGAGTATTTTCTGGATGCCATTAATGTGTGTATCTAAATTTCATTGCCTTTTATTTTACTTTTATTTTGTAAAAGTAAATTACGATTATTACTTTAATTTTATTTAAAATGAAAATATAGTTTTTATTTTTATAATTTATTTGCTTTTCATACTTGGCTTGTAATTGTTGTGGAATTTTATGCCTACAATATCAATCATAAACTTAATTATTGTTACTGCATAATTTGGTTGCTGTATATATATTCTTTTAATCTATTTTTTTTTTTTCAAAATGTTAACGGGCTATGTTTTTCAAATTTGAAGGAATAGAATAGTTTTATACAGTAGTCTCTATATAAATGATAGGCTTGTATTTCAAAATAAAAAATGTAAATGTGGAATGTTGAGGTCAATATTCCTGAATCAACTAAAAATGAATTATATTTCATTATTGCAAAAGTTACGTAGTAGGTTGTAATGTTTTTTGTTTCCCCAAAATTGGAATACTCGTGAAGTAACCCCACTTGGGTTTGATGATGCTGAAATATACTTGTAGGAATGACTTATCCATTTTAAAGCTCTATGTAATGGAAATCTGATAATGTTGGCCATTTTAATGTTACTCATGTTTATATCAGTAACTTTTATTTGTATTGTCATTTGATTTATTGATGCTAGTATTTATATTGTTTGTGATAATGAATACAATCACTAATCATATATGGATTTTGATCAAACTGATAACAACGAGCATGTATTGAATGATAAAAGTTTAGATATGAAGTATGACTTCATAGTCAGATTAAATATGAAGTCAGACTAAATATATGCACATACTGACATCATACTTGCGACTCTTTAGAACCTAAAAGACTTGGATACACTTAAACAAGGTTGACCGAACTTGTATACCCTGTGCAATGAGGATCGCTTTGATGTTAATCCATTTATAGACCAAAAAAGAAAAAGCAATAAAGTAAGTCACCATTACTCAGCTGTCCTAAAACATATACTGAAAAAAATAATCCAACAATTAATCACATGGTTTATATCCCACAAGTTACTTATAACCTGTCTCTGTTAAAAGAAAAAGAAAATATATAAGTTAGAGTTTCATTTATTTTACTGGTTAGCAATATTGTTATGGCCATTGTATAATTTAAGTTTGTTTACCTAAGAACTCGAATTTGATTAGTTGTTCCTTTATGTGAATTGACTTGAGAATAAGTCATTTGGCAGGACAAAAGGCTGGTGATTTGGGCTAATCAAGTCTTTCTCCCTGCCCATTTTACCCTGTATAAATAGTTATATAGAAGTCGATGAAATTAATCTAATAGTTAAGAGAATAATACACTATAATGTACCTGGCCTCCACTAGAAGATCCCCCACATTTTCCACTGCCTCTGCCTCTTGCACTATGACCCCTTGCTTAAGTTGTAAAAGTCCCAAAAGCTTCAGTAGAAGTCCCTTGAGTTTTAGCAGATCTTGATGATGATGGACCCTTGCCACGATCCCTAGTGTTGAACTTTGGGGGCCTTGCAGTTGGTGCTTTGCAACTCCACTTATTATGGCCAAGTTGAAGACAATTTTGGCTCCTTTTACTTGTGTTAATACCAATGCAAGGTTGTTTTTCACTTTCAACCCTCCTTCGGTGTTTCTTTGGTCTACCAGGCTGTTTACTAAATTTAGGAGGCTGGAGGAGCATATTTTACATAATGGGCCCCATGGACTGATCTTTAATAGGATGAATAACCCCTTCATAACACTCATCCAGGCCTCAGTTGTGAAATAAGGAGAGAAATAGCCTGCAGTATCTACTCTTATTGTGTTTATACATGCCATGGCATGTACACATGGTATTCCACATATTATTGTTTTTTTCTAACCAATTTTAAGAAAAAAAACAATAATATCCTCCATTAAAACTAGATTAATTCATATTATTCATTTTAATTTTGAGGATATTATTGTATTTTATCAATTAAAAATCAACACAGGCTATTAATTTTCAGAAATTCGTAATCTCAGGGTATTATTTTGCAGAATCCAAAATTCAGGAATTAAATTGCATAACATCCAAACATGAGGATATTTTTTGCAGTTATCCCTTTCAAAAAAGAGGCAAAAGTTGATAATAAAAATAGACTTTTCTTTCATTTATGTCCTTGTTGCTACCATGCGTTTCACGTATAATTGCCACTCCCCCCCTTATTCCATTACAATTATTGATCGGTTTATTATTAAAGCCAGCAAGTATAGCAAATACAAGAACAACAACAACACTCTTCATACACTCACTAAACAGACCTCTATCTCCTGCCAATTATTATTGGCTTCCTCATTCTGATCTTTGAGGTACTTAACTTTTTTTTTTTTCGCTGGAGCTTTCAGGAACTTAATTAGTTCTCCTTATATTTATCTCGTCAATTATTTATAATTGTGTCTAATTCTTTCTTAATTAATACACACGTATAAGCTATGGTTTGACTTGTTTAAATTTAGCACACAGATAAGTGAAAAATGGCTCAGGAATATGTTGCCATAAAAGTGGACAACACTAGTGATACTGCTACAAAGCAGCAAGCAAACACAGGCCATGATCAACCTCTTGGAGGAACCGGTTCTAATGTTCAAGATGACGTTCCACTGAGTCCAACGGAGAAGAATTTCTTAGAGGAAATTAAGCCGGAGCGGGCAGGAGGGACTAGTTCTTCGAAGAAACAAAAATCCCAACACACAAAGATACAACAGGTTCCCGAGATGCTGCGGCGGGAACATTTTAACAAGTACTTCCAGCCGAGAGCGATTGCGATTGGTCCTCTCCATCACAATTCCAAGACCATGTTCGACGAAGACATCAAGAAGAAACTGGCGGCGGAGTTCGTGAAGAAAATGGAGCATGACAAATCCCCCGAGGAAAGCAACCAGGCCAAATCCTCCAAGGAAGGTGACCAGGCCGAATCCCTTTACCGGATTATCAAGAAAAACATCGAACACCTCAAGACCTACTTCGATGAGAAGGTGATCAAGTCCTACAATGACGAAAGCCTCGCCATCATGTTGTTCTCCGACGGTTGTTCGATCATGCAGTTCATTTACAGTTGCGCACGCGGCGATTTGAAACTTTTCAACATCAATAATGGACAAGCGGCGTTGATTCAACAGGATTTGTTCTTGCTGGAGAATCAAATTCCCTATAAGGTTCTCAAATTGTTGATGAAAAATTCTTCGAGCCACAAACCCGAAGATTTGGAAGAATCTATAAAAGCTTTTATTCGTATGAACGTTATGTCGCCGGCCAAGTACTCGGAGAATATTGAACTAGACCTGGGGACAGAGACGAAAGAACCTGTTCATCTTCTTGATCTTCTCCGATCAGCACTCCTCCAAGAGGATAATAGCGACCACCACCAAATTTACGGCCACCACCACAACCATCACCTCAAGAAAGATTTCTCCAAGTGCCAAGTTGAATACAAACGGACTTTTCGCAACATCCAGGACCTAAAAGCTGCCGGAATAAAGGTCGAGCCGAGCGACACTTGCTCACTGAGGGACGTAAGTTTTAGCGCTCTTTGCTTCGCCGGATACCTCAAACTTCCTCCCTTGATCGTCGATGATTCTACCGGACGCAAGTTATTAAACCTAGTCGCTTACGAGATGTGTCCGGACAAGTTTCAGACCGAAGACGGTGTTACCTCGTACGTCTACTTTCTTGATTCGCTCATCGATAACGAAGAAGATGCTAAAGATCTAAGGATGGCAACGATATTCCGGAACCGTCTCAGCAGCGACGCAGAGGTGGCTAAGATGTTTAATGAGATTGGTACGGATTTGGTTCCAGTTCCTGGATATGTAGATGTGAAGATTAAAATACAGAAGCACTATGATAATAGGTGCATGACTTGGGTGGCTCAAGTGTACCGTGACCATTTCAGTAGCCCTTGGACTATTCTGGCGCTTACAGCTGCTGTGATTGTTCTTGTTTTAACTGGTGTTCAGACTTGGTTCGCGGTTCTTCCTAGAGGATGAGGATCATCGTGTCATGAGGAGTGATGGTCATATGGATTCCAGACTTTGTTTTTTCGTGAATGATGTCTAGATCTTCGATTCTGTTTGGGTTTACTTGACCCATAAAAAACAACTGCTTAAAGATAATGCAGGCTGCTGTGGTTCTATTATTGCGTTGAAGAATATATGGTTTGAATGTGTGTTAATTTTAGTTTTGTCTTGTTCATCAAAATAAATATTGATTTATTGACTGCTATGAATTTTTCATGTAATTGAGAATATATGTTTTCATCGTATCTCCTGTTAAAATTAAATTGCCCCTCCCTTGAAAGAAAAAAATGGCGATTTTGCTTGGGGTTTTTTGTCTTTGAAGGAATTTTGCTTGGGTTTTTACTCTCTCTCTCTCACTTTCTCTTTTCCCACTTTTTTTTTTTAAAAAAGAAATTTATATATGGTTACATCTGCAAACGAAATTAATTAACAATAGCAGTACTATACAGAGGTAACAAACTCCACTCCAGCTATTTTTTATTTTAATTTTTTTCGTTATCAATTTTAAACTCTATTTGAATGTCTAGGTTGAAATATTGGACATTATTATAACCGCAAAACAGACCTTTTTTTAATTAAAAATTTGGAAATCCAAAATTGTCCATGCGATCTCACAATTTAGTAAAAATTCGACCTAATAAAAATTTTTCACTAAGGTGGAAGAAAAAGGAAAAAACTCAAGCTTATGTTCGACCGTTGTCGAAAGAACTGCATTCACTATGTTGGATCCAACCGAAATTTCACCGCTAAATTTTCCTATGGCTGAAAATATGGTCGATTAGAAGTTTAGATGAGAAGCTATGAGATTGGGTATTTCTATTTGTTTTCTTTAATTTGATTTATTTTATTTTTAATTTGTTACGATATTTATGTTAAAGATATATGTTGATATTTGAGATATCAAATAAGATGGGCCATCCATTTGACACGAGGACACGACACAGAAAAATCTGTATACAACACGGTATAACATAGGATGACTTTGGACCGTGCCAAGCACAGGACGAGCTATTGAATCGTACCGAGCTTTAGCTTTTGAGCACTATGGGTTAGCACAGTGTCACGGGCTGCCTCTTTGACACTTTGAAATAGGCGGAACGTACGGCCCTTGCTATCTCTCGGAGCTAGTAAGTTAGCCTAGAACGTAAGCCTGTAGGCAAACAAACCTATTGGTTAGCCATGCCACATGTAACACCATGATAAGAGCAATAACATAGTATTGAGCAAGCACAAAGCAAGCAGATTCGATAGCGGCAATCACATAACAAGCGAGCACAAACCAAGCATATCGAGGTAACACGTAGGCAACACATAAGCAATAAAAAAGTAACACATAGGCAACACGTGGACATGAATAAATATAATTTCCTTCATTGATAGGGCAAGGAGGTTCACAGCTAAGCTCCTATTATGCTGGTGGCTAAGGCCCCCCCATGGGCACCTGGATCACCCCCCTTAAAGAGCCTTTTTGTGGCTAATTCCTCTGATTAGCACTAATAAAATGGCACAAGTACTCCTCCAACATCTCATTGAATCTTTCTGTCTGTCCATTGGTCTGCGGATGGTAGCTCGAGGAGATGTTTAGTTGTGACCCAAGGAGATGAAAAAGTTCAGACCAAAATGATCTTGTGAATCTGGCATCCCGATTACTTACTATGTTTTAGGGTACGCCCCAATATTTCACGACATGTCTAAAAAAGAGTTTGGCCGTCTCCTCTGCTGTGCAGTGCTTCGACACTGGAATGAAGGTCGCATACTTTGAAAATCTATCCACTATCACAAGATATTCTCAAACTCCCCTGTCTTCGCTAGGTTCGCAATGAAATCAAGCGAGACGCTCTCCCATGGTCTGCTTGGGACAAGTAGCGGCTCCAATAATCCAAGCGTCTTCTGTCTCAGTACTTTGTCTTACTGGCAGGTGAGACAGGTCTTGGTATACTCTACCACATTATCTCACATCTTCGGCCAGTAGTACCCTTGTTTCAAAAGGGCATGCATTCTCTGCCACCCTAGATGACCCGCCCATAATGTGTCATGGCACTCACTTATGAGTGCTCTCCGTAAGTCTCCGGCCTTTGAGACATATAAACGGCCACCTTTAGCCCATAGAAGGTCATCCTCCACCCAGAATTGGCGAGTCGTGCCTTCTTCCACGCGCTTCAGGATGGTCCTGACAACAGAGGTTCTTCTTGATGCGCTCCTTGATGGGAATATTCACCGCCCTAGTCGACATATTGGGTAGAAGTTTCAAAGCTGTGAGCTCCGCTTTGCGGCTTAGGCCATCTGCCATTGAGCTTGTTTTGGGGTAAGTTTTGGTTGTGTGAAGAAGTGACTAATAGCCAAGTTGTCCGTTTTTCCCACAAACTTCTACCTCAATAAATAATGCCTCTACACTCGTAAGCAATGGATCATGGCGAGAAGCTCCTTCTCTTGGGCCGTGTATCTTCGTTCAGCCTCGGAAAGCTTACGACTCTTATATGCCACAGGGTGGCCCTCTTGCAGTAGCACCCCTCCCAAAGCGTAATCTGACGCGTCTGTCTGCACTTCAAAGGGCTTGCCAATGTCTGGTAAGGCGAGGATAGGATCTCTCATCATGGTCTCTTTCAGATTCTCAAAGGCCTTCTCACACTCTACTGTCTACGCCTAAGTAACACCTTCTTCAACAACTCTGTCAAGGGTGCCGCTCGTCTTGAATAGCCTTCTACAAAATGCCGATAGTAGTTAGCTAAACCAAGGAACGAATATAGTTCTTTCACTTTTGTAGGGGCCTTCCACTCTTGGATGGCCCTTACCTTCTCTAGGTCTATCCGGATATGGCCACATTCAACTATATGGCCTAGGAATTTGATGTTCTCCTGTGCAAATGAGCATTTCTCATGCTTCAGGTAGAGTTGATTATCATTCAATTTCTGAAACACCATGGCCAAGTGCTCCTTGTGCTCCTCCATCGATGCACTATATACTACGATATCGTCCAAGTAGACGACCACGAACTTGTCCAGATACTCATGAAAAACTTGGTTCATGAGTGTACAGAAAGTGGCTAGTGCATTGGTCAACCCGAATGGTATCACGAGGAACTCGAACGCCCCATACCGAGTGATACATGTGGTCTTTTGCTAATCCCCATCAGTAATCTGCACTTAATAGTAGCCTGATCTCAAATCAAGCTTGGTAAAGTACTTGGCCTTGCTCAATTGGTTGAACAGATCCGCAATCAGTGGAATGAAGTAGGTGTTTCGCACCGTCACCTTGTTGAGAGCTCTATAATCAATGCACAGTCTCAAGCTTCCATCATGCTTCTTCTGGAATAGCACTGGTGCTCCGAACGGTGCTTTCGATGGTCTGATAAAGCTTGCCTCCAACAATTCATTCAATTGCCTCCTGAGTTCCTCTAACTTAGGTGGTGCCATCCGATAGGGCGCTCTAGCAGGTGGCTTGGTACCTGGCACCCGCTCGATCTGATGGTTGATGCCTCGTCTTGGTGGCAAGGTTTTGGGGAGTTGATCCGGCATCACATCCCCGTATCTTCTCAGCACGCCATCGATTTCAGGAGGAATGATCTCTTCACCTCTTTCTTCATAAACAGAAGGGACCACTACATACGTTGGTTCTTGTCGCTTCATGCCCTTCTTGAACTGTAAAGCGGACAAGAGCTTCACATCATTAGCTTGCTTCACATTCGCAGGCACCACGACGGGTTTTTCCCCCATGATCAGCAAGCTTTCCGTTGATGGGATGAGGATAGCACCTTTCTCCACTAAGAATTCCATCCCCAAGATGACATGGAATTCGTCCATTTGTACTACGACCAAGTCAGTCAGTCCCTCCCAGGTTCCAATCTTGACACGAACTTACTCGGCTATTCCTGTCATAGCCAAGGCTTTCGAGTTGACAGCCTTTATGCGGCTGGTGTCCTTCCTAATCTTTAGCCCAAGGCGTCGTGTCTCGGCATTCGACAGGAAGTTATAGGTGACACCCGTGTCGATCATCACGCCAGTCATGGGCTTCCCATTCAATGTGGCATTTACATACATAAGGCCTTTCCCAGGAGCCTTCTTCACCTCAGCTCCATACTTCTTGAGGGCATTTAACAAGCTCAAGGCCCCCATCTGGCACTCGTCATCCTCTTAACCCTCGCCTTGTTCCTCTTGAGCAATCGAGACCTGAATAGCACTCAGCTTGTGCTTATGATGGCATTCAGAGGCCTTGTGTGGTCCCTTGCAAAGGAAACAAGACATCGGTTTCTTCCCATAGGGTGGGGCATTACTACTCGAGGAGGAGTTGGACTCATTGCTCTTCTTATCCGCTCCCCCACTTTTGTTCTGCCATGGCTTCCCTTATTTCTTGCCACTCGGGTTGCTTGAACTCTAAGTGGGTTGATTCTTCTTTTACTGGGTATTCTCTAATATATAGTCTTTTAAACGCTCAGCGGCCGTTTGAGCGATAGCAAGGTCTTGGATCCTTTGCCTTTGCAGCTCTATTCTAGCCCAAGGCTTGAGGCCTTAATAAAAGTGAAAAAGCTTATCTGTTTTGGACATGTCCTTGATGTCAAGCATTAGTCTCGAAACTTCTTAACATATTCATGGACAGTGCTCGTTTGCTTCAATTCTCGTAGCTGGCATCGGACCAGATATGACACATTTTCAGGGAAGAACTGAGTTCTCAATTCTTTTTGAAGGTCATCCTACATGGCTATGGTGCACCTCCCGTACTAAATATCATCATATTTTATCCTCCACCATACCTTGGCATCTCCAGACAAGTACATTGTAGCCATCGTGACCTTGGCATACTTTGAGTCGGGTTGTACCGCCTGGACGTATTGCTCCATATCGAAGAGAAAATTCTTAACTTCCTTGGCATCCCTCACGCCCCTATAGTGTTGTGGTTCAGGCATCTTAGCTCTCGTATAAGCCATTCCTGTTGGAGCAACCACAGGTTGGCTCCCCACAACTCGGATGGTGAGGTTGAGCTTGGTATTTATCTCCTCAATCTCATGCCTCAGTGCACCTATTGCCCCCTGACAATTGTCCACCATGTCATTGACCATGCCTTAGAGGTTGTTCACCGACGTCTCTAAGTTCTCGACACGTTCATCACCTAGTGGTGGACTAAAGGGGCTTAGAGAGCCTCCCCTCTGCTCGAGGTTGTTTATCCTATTGAGTATGTGTTCCACATCTCTCTCTAGTGCCTCGATCTTTTGTTGTAATCCCACAGCTTCAAATCCATCTCTTGCGCTGGTGAGGTCTCTGACCTTGAACTCGATCCCATCGAGTTCTCCCAGGTGCTTCTCAATCGCAATGATCCTTTGGGTGTTGTTTGCCATCCCAACAAGCTTTCCCAAGCTTTCTAACCGAAGCTCTGATACCAACTGCCACGGGCTGCCTCTTTGATACTTCGAAATAGGCGGAACGTGCGGCACTTGCTATCGCTCAGAGCTAGAAAGTCAGCCTAGAACGTAAGCCTATAGGCAAACAAACCCATTAGTTAGTCAAGCCACAGGCAACACCATGATAAGGGCAATAACATGGCATTAAGAAAGTACAAAGCAAGGAGATTCGATAGCAGCAATCACATAACAAGCGAGCACAAAGCAAGCATATTGAGGCAACACGTAGGCAACAGATAAGCAATAAACAAGCAATAACGAAAGCAACACGTAGACAATACGTGGACATAAATAAATATAATTTTCTTCATTGATAGGGCAAGGAGGTTAACAGCTAAGCCCCTATCATGCTGGTGGCCAAAGCCTCCCATGGGCACCTGGGTCACCTCTCCTAAGGAGCCTTTTGAGCTTTTAGCCTTCTAGCAGGATAAAATATGATTTTTTCCCAGAAAGCATATGGCAAAACTGAGGCAAAATAATTGAATTTCGAATTTACAACAAATTTTTCCTAATCCTTAGCCTTCAAAAATGGGGTATTTGGCTACGGACTTGACTAATGATCTAGGAAAAAAATACCCTTACATAATTACAAAATTTTCTACCCGTTGGCACTACCGTGGGCACAATGTAGGCACCATGTGCACACTATGTGTGGGCATTATGGCCCTTGGTGTGGCAACATGCCACACACGGCACGACACGATCTTAGACACAAGCATAATACAAGCACGATACAACCTAAAAAGTATGAAAAGCATGACTCTGAATACTTTAAAAAATATTTATTTTTATTTACTATTTTATTTGTATCTGCAAATTTTGTATGTTTTTTTGGTGTCTGCTTATTAATAAACTCACTTTTCTTGTGCCTTTTTTTAGAAATAATTTTTTATTAGTGATTTTTGATTGAATATTTTCTTTTCAAATAACTATGGGTATATTTATTATTATTTCAAATCAAAATATAATTATTTAATTAAATATTTTTAAAAATTCATAAAATATTGACTGTCACAACAATATAATAGGTCAACAGAAGATGGGTACAAAGATACACTAGTATGTTTGGCACACTATGTTCGGTACGATAAAGGCCTAGTACAAACATGATCACAATATGAGATTTGTCTGTGCCTGTGGGTCATGCCGGGCTTAGAGTTTTGAATCTTGGCGTAGCACCAGCACAATACGATGTTTTATTAGGTCATGCCAAACACACTGTGAGGCACGAGCGGGCTTACCTTTCACGGTCGGCCCAGCTCATTTGACATCTCTAGATGATATATTGTATGGCAATGGTTATTTTTCAAAAAAATTAGGAGGACTGGTCTTTTATCACTATAAAACCATTAGTTGACCCACTTGCTTTAAAAAAAAAAAAAGCCCAGATCACGCGTGATAACTTCATGGCATTGCTATGTACGTTACTAAAATCTAAATCTATTTTTATTGCTGTGTATATAAGTTCATATTTTGCACATACCCTCTTCTAAAAGTCATATAACGACAACACTTTTATTGTTGCAATAGAGCCAAAGGTAAGGTGGTTGAGAATGCCTGGAATAACAATGAGACATTGTCTGATAGAAATGACCTTGCAGCAAGACTATCAAGATGTGGTGAGTTTCTAAAGGATTGGAGTAATGCCAATTATAGCCCGTTAGCAAAAGAAATAGTTCGAGTAAAAAAGAAACTTGTCTGTCTATACAAAGGCCGTGTGGTGGGAAGTGATATGGCTAAGATCAAGAGACTAGAAATACGGCTTGAAGACCTTTTCCAAAAAGAAGAATTCTACTGGCGCCAAAGGTCTTGAGTTGAGTGGCTGTCTGCCAAGAACCGTAATACTAAGTATTTCTATATGAAAGCCTCTAACTAGAAAAAATGGAATGCCATTCATAAACTTAAGGACAATTACAGAATTTGGCGAGATAGTACAGAGGAGGTAGTTTCAGTGGTAGAAGATTATTTCACAGATACTTTTGGCTCATCTCACCCTTCCCCAGAAGCGACAGAATCATTGCTTAGCTCAATCAATCATCATATCCCTTCACATGTTCTTGATTCCCTTGAACAGCCTTTCACCACAGAGGAGGTCACTCGCGCTTTCCTCCAAATGGGGCTTACTAAAGCACCAGGTCTCTTTTTCTAATGTTTGTTTGGATGTCCTTAATGGTAGAAGATTTGCAAAGCCCTTTAATCAAACACACATTGTTCTTATTCCCAAGATGAAGAATCCAATAGGGGTTTCAGATTACAGGCCCATCAGTCTTGCAATGTCTCCTACAAACTCATCACGAAGGCCATAACTGATAGAATAAAGACGAACCTCTCTTATGTGATTTCAGCAACTCAGAGCGCTTTTATCCCAGGAAGGTTAATCACAGATAATGTTATCATTGCTATTGAACTGTTGCACTTTATGAGCTATCAGAACAACGGGCAGAAAGGGTTTCTGGCCCTCAAACTAGATATGAGCAAAGCGCATGATTGTGTAGAATGGAGTTTTTTGAGAGCTATTTTGCACTGGATGGGTTTTCGACATAAATGGATAGATTTAGTCATGGACTGCATATCCACCTCCTCCTTCTCTTTTATTATCAATGGCTCACCCCTTGGTTGCATTGTTTCGTCCAGAGATCTTCGTTAAGTTTGTCCCCTTTCCCTTTACCTATTCTTGCTATGTGCAGAGGCATTTTCGGCTTTGTTAACTAAAAGTGAAAGAGATGATGACTTACTGGGTTTTCAGTATGCTAGAAGTGGTCCTCGCATCAATCACCTATTCTTTGCAGATGACAGCATAGTCTTCTCCAGAGCCAATCCTCTTGATGCCCAGGTCATTACTTCTATTCTCACCACTTATGAAGAGGTTACAGGTCAAAAAGTCAACCTTTCTAAATCTACTATTACTTTTAGTCCAAACACAGAAGATAACACTGAGTGCACTACCATTGATGTGCTTGGGCTAACAGATGTCAAATCTCATGACCGGTATTTAGGTCAATAAAAAAAGAACATTTGAAAGCCTAAAAGATAAAGTTTGGAAGCAGATTCAAAGATGGAAGCGTAATCTTTTCTCTATTGGTGAGAAGATGGAAGCGTAATCTTTTCTCTATCGGTGGGAAGGAAATCTTAATTAAAACAGTTCTTCAAGCAATCCCATCATATATTATGAGCCTCTTCAAACTCCCCTATTCCCTTTGTAATGAGCTGAGGTCCATTTTTATGCAATTTTGGTAGGATACAAAGGATGGTAGTAGAAAATTAGATGGATTAAATGGGACACTATGTGTAAACCAAAATCTCTTGGTGGTCTAGGCTTCAAGGATATTGGCATGTCCAACCAGGCTCTTGTAGCTAAACAGGCTTGGCAGATTCTCTTGTACCCAAACTCTCTCGCCTCCGGAATCCTCAAAAGTAAATATTTCCCACGGACATCCTTCCTCGACCTAATGACAAAAATGGTTCCTCTTGGCCTTGGAAAAGTATCCTTTAGCGCAAGGAAATTATTTGTGATGGTATTCATTGGGGTGTTGGTGATGGCAGAAACATTCAAGTCCTTGAGAATTACTGGCTTCCCATACTTTTTTCTTTTAAGCTTCTAACTCTAACTCGTATTCTTGATTTGCTTGTGAAGGATCTGATTCTCTCTCCTAGTTGTTGGGACTTAACAAAAATTGATAGTATTTTTCTTCCAATGGATATAGAGGGTATCCTTTCAATCTCACTAGGAGTTACTCAAAAGAGCGACTTTCTCTTATGGCACTATGATAAATCAGGGAACTACATTATTAAGTCAGGGTATAGGCTGGCCCTAAATAAGAACCTCCTAAGGAAAGGTTCTTGTTCATCCTCTCTGTCTCGTTGGTGGAATTTCCTTTGGAGTTTGAAACTACCAAGTAAGATCTCTATCTTAATTTAGAGGTTGTTTCATGAAGCCCTGCCATCAAAACTTAATCTCATCAGAAGGAAACTCCCCATTAATCCACTCTATGACCAATGCCAAGAAGAGGTTAAGTCCCTCGAATATTGCTTTTCCTGGTGTGAAAATTGGAGGACTTTTGGAGATCTGCTGGAGTATGGAATCTCCTAATAGACAGGCTATTGTTCTCTGCCTGATATCTTGCTTTACTTCTACAGTAAGGTCTCTAAGGAGCTGTTTGAATTAATCAGTGTCATTCTCTGGAATATCTAGTATCAATGTAATTCACAGTTCCATGGTGAGAGCTCCCACAATCTGATTGCCCTCCTCGATTCATCTATCTCTTTTGTCCAAGAGTTCCATACTGCCCGCTCTTCTTCAGTAGTGCCTATTAGCCCCTCTTTAAGATCAAAACATAATAGGTGGTCTTGCCCCCTTCTGACTGCTTTAAGTTAAATGTTGATAATGCAATCTGGAGTTTTCCTTATTGGCTAGGTACTGGGGGAGTGATTCGTGATTATTATGGAGTCGTAGTGGCCTGTTAGTCTTTATATATTGTTAGTTGCTTCTCCCCTGAAGTGGGTGAACTTATTGCATTAAGAGAAGGCTTTCGTATGGCTACCTCCTTGGGTTACAATATTTCATTTTGCGAGTTAGACTCCCACCTAACGGTTCATACTGTCCTCTTAAATAACCCTCTCTCTCACAAGGGTGCTTTACTTTCTGATATTTGTAAGTTTCGTGGCATTACTGGTAATGGCTCTTGCTGCTATATTTCTCGAAAAAGAAATATGGTGGCCTATTTACTAGCCCAATCTTCTATGTCTTGTACTGATGATCGAGTCTGGTCCAATCCGATTTTTATTTCTAAAGCTGTTGTAGTAGATATTCAGGAATAGAATTCCGACTTCTTTCAACAAAAAAAAAAAAAAAGAGCCAAAAGTAAGAATATAACCATGTCATGTCATTGCTATAGATGTCGTGGCACACTTAGACACGTTGAAAGGCCTCTAGCTCAATTAGAGCTGTGTCATTGCTATAGTTAGTTAGCCCATAGCAATTGGCCCGAGCTCTATAGTTAGAATGTTATTGAAAAATGGAGAAGGGGAAAACAATACATTGACTTTTGAGTTTCCCGAAAAAAAAAGAAAAAGAGAAATGGTTTTTGCACCTTTTTTTAAAAAAAAATGTTATTTTTAAAATAGTTGCTAGTTATCAGTATTTAAAAACTAGTTACGTTTACCAGTTATTAATTATATACCAGTTATAAATATCTTTAATTACTAGTTATCAGTGCTCGAAAATTGATTACTGGTTATTAGTTTACTATTTTTAAAATAGTATTTTTCTATCCTTTTTAACAAGTGGTATTTTTCTAAAACATGCAATACTAGATCTAAAAAAATGAGTTCATTGTAAATATGCAATTATTTTCTAAAATGGCCGTACATGGCCTGATTTTCTAAAAAAAACTTTGATTTTTCACTTCTGTAAAATAATACTCTTATATTTTAGATTTATGCAAATTTGCATCATAAGTGGCCAATTTAGCTTTTTTTTTATATATATATTAGAATGACAATAATATCCCTCATTCATGTAATAAAAAAGTATTAAAAGTTGATATAATTTCTAAAAATATTTTATACTTAAATTTATTTAAATTTAATTTTTTATTTAAAAGGAACTAGAAAAATAAAAAATATTTATAAGACACTTTTTGATAAAATATTTAGTGTTTAGATGTTTTTAATTACTTAAAAAAGGGTATTTATGTCTTTTAATTCTCTTAGGTATAAAATCACCACTTAAAAATGCCATAATTACAATAACGGCAGTTTAAAGAGCCTTTAGTGGTGGTTTTAAAATGCCTTTTTTCTACTAATAATAATTGATATTGCATAATTTGTACTAGTTTTTATTCAAAAAGTCTATATATATATGTATGTGATATAAAATATATTGTATGTAGTAAAAGAACAATTGAATTTCAGTTCATAGAATAATTTTAAAATTAGAGTGTATATCACACTATTTATTGAATACATTTCATATTTTTCTTACAAATTATCAAGTTCTAAATTATAATACAAAAATAACTTAAAATTAATAATAATATAGAACATTTTAAATTCATTTAATAACAAAAAGAGTTTCTAGTATTAAAAATTATAAAAGAAATTCTCATGCTGGTTCAAACAAAATCTTTCCAAATTATTCTGGTTGAGTAGTTACAGATATAATTATTTTTGTGCTACATATATGTTGACTAATTTCTTCCTACAAGCATTGTAGAGACTCTAATTATGAATATTAGTAGTTCTAAAAATTTGATGACATAATGTGAAGAGGAAACTATTGTTTTATTTTTACTATTTTTTATTTTTTTTGGGGAAAAAAAAGAAAAAGAAAGAATGCTTGCAAAAAATAAAAAGATCGACAAGACACGAAAAGATCTTGGCTTGGGCATCCCCTAACGACTCCACCCTATGAGCGACGAAATCCAGTTTGCCAGCTAGTGCTCTGACAAAGGCGATGACTGCAATCGAATTGGCTTCTCACCAGTAATTCGGCCATTCTAGCCACAACCGTCCACCACTATTACCCTAAATCAAATGCTAAGGTTATCATCTTTAAAAGCCCCAAGGCCCCCTTGCCAAAACTTATCCAGTTGCCGAAATTTTGGAAAAGGAGGTGAGTTTGCCAAATTTGGAAAAATTTGTTCAATTGGTCAATTTTTGCTCAGGCAATCGAAATGAGTTTTTGATGTTAAATTTGAGTTTGTTGATGTCAAAAAAAAAGTTTTGACATATAACATCTGTATGTTTATAGCCAAGCATGACCCAAGATCGACATAATAGCTAATTTCGATGTTTGGACACGATCGTGAACCTTGTTTCATTGTTCGAGGCTTTGGTCAAAAGGTTACCCACGAAAGTGGGCAAACTAAGGCTCTCGAA
This sequence comes from Trema orientale, assembly GCA_002914845.1. NCBI lineage: Eukaryota > Viridiplantae > Streptophyta > Magnoliopsida > Rosales > Cannabaceae > Trema > Trema orientale. The sequence goes on from JXTC01000182.1 coordinate 327,546, forward strand.
TACTGCCCAACCCTCCAATCAGTCAGCTCTCTACGGCACGAGTGTCTGAAAGCTTCGTATAGCTATCTTGATGAGGTAGGAATTCAATTACTACTTTTCCTATTAGTTTTGAATAAAACTTTTTTATGGTCCATATTGCAAAAAAAGTAAAATTGAATTGTTTGGATAATTGTGATTGATTTTGAATGATATTGAATACGCTTTATTGCTATGTGATTTGTTGTGTGTAGGAAAAAATTTTATTTTATAAAAAATATAGCTATTATGCTACCCATTTTTCTAAAAATCTAAAATGATACTTTTATGAAAAACCAAAACATTGTTTGTTAGTAAACCTTTGTATGGTTATTTTAGATACTTGTTTGTATTGCACATATTATAAGATTTCACATAAGCACCGCATTGGTTTCATGGGTTTACACGTGTCACTGTCCCCAACCGTCTACACAGAGTCCGTAAACTAGCATAGGGTTTTTTTGATAACCGCCGTAAACTATCGGGTATCTTGGTAGGTGTTATGTTAGGTAATTAGCATATATAGTGCTAGTATTATAGGCTCGATGAGAGGATGTGAGCTTATACATACTAGATGATTTATGTCATATACTATATGAGTTGGTTTTAGATACATGAGTATGCTTTCTTATATACACACAGATTACTAGTTTTTGATATGATATGTATATATGGTTTGCAAACTATTTTCTGATTGAACTAACTATATCAGCATTTTCATCACTAAAAAGTTTTTCAAAAGGTAATTGTCTTCCTACTAGGTATTTCATATTCAGCCCAACCTTATTTCCATAATTTTAAAAGGTAACTATATAGGTTTTCATGACTATAAAGGTCCAGTGTGATAGTAGATTATGAGACTTTCTTCTTTAATAGTTTGATTTCTTAGTAACACTTGGAGCTTTGGACTAAGGGTTTGGTTTATGTTTAGAATATGTTTAGTATTAAACTCAGATTACTGCTTTATGATTATATTTGTAAACCTATATGCCATATTAGTATCTAATACTTATGTAATGATAATAATAATGTATGAACTTAGATTTGATTATGATTTCTCATTATTTATCAACCTATGTTTATTGGTGAATATATAACTGTGTGATTTGTTCACTAGTTAGAATTCTGATACTTTAAAATAAAATTGTTTTATAAATTAGAAACTTTTTAGATAATTTCACAACTATATCAGGAATTTCCAAATAAGTGAAATTCATATTCTACCATTGGCCCGGAATTCAGATTGTGATAAAAATATTATTCAAAAAATTAATTAATAACTAGTCGATTAAAAAGTTTGCTAAATAAGTGAAATAAAATAATAATCGAGTAATATGTAAAAATAAGATATAAAAAATTAGAATTAATAATTGAAGTTATTTAGAATAAATTAAATAAATAAACCAAACAAGTTAAACATATGATCACCTAGTGGTACTTAACGCAGTCATGAAATTGGATGTTTGTGCAGTTTTGTGACGAACTTTAAATTTAAGCATGTATTATTACACTTGAATATATTGATCCTTGAACTAATTCGAAGATGAGTGAATCCGTATGGACTCTTTACTGACCTCTTAAATGTCTTGGTCAGAAAGATTTGGGAATGTTACTTACTGAGTTTGAACAATATGTGATACAATTTGTACGCTCTAGGAAAACTAAGAGAGTGACTGTTAAAGTTTTAACGTAAAAGAAATGATTTTGTAGATTGAGTTAATTATGCGGTAGGTAGAAAATAATCCCAAATGAGACAGGACATTACCCTTTATACATGGAGTATTAAGGTGGAGTTATGACATCTGATAGTCATGCATATTATATGCAATTCGGTTGAACCTTATACACTACAAGAATGAGAGGCTTTCCCAACGAGTTTCACTAGACATGTCGGTTAAAGCTATTAATACCGACGCACTAATATGGAGACCATTTGTAGATGATTGGTAGTAAAACTCATTTTTGACATACAATCCTAATATTGGACGCGTTGGTAATGAATACTTTTCTTGACGGGGAGGGTATAGTGTGTCGCAAAATATTTTTGTGAAAATGGCAGACAAATTTACTGCCTATTTTAAAACCTTTTGAGACGTGTAGTCAACATTGCATCTCGAAAGGTTAATGCCAAACATTTCCCAAAGGTGTTGTTAAAAAAAGAAAATTATTAAAAAACTAAATGTAAATTTTATTAATTTCACCCGGAATGGCGTTGTTTTGAGTGAAAATCAGGAAGTTTGTAGCCTTTTACCTGCGCATTGTTTGGCAAAGGGTTATGCGGTTAAAAGGGTCGAAACCCTTCCCCTTTCCCTCATTTCTCTCTTAGACAGCCTCTCTCTCCTATCTCTTGTCTTATCTCTTTCTCTCTCTCGTCTCATCTCTTTCTCTCTCTCGTCCCTTGTGTCATCTCTCTTGTCTTTCCATCCGTCGATTTCTTTCAGAACCTTCCCCTTTGGCCGATTCATTTTCTCTCTCTTCCTTCGCTGATTCATCCCTCGCCACCTCTCCTCTCTCACTTTTTCTCTCTTCCTCCGCCGATCCTCCCTTAATAAGCTTCTCTACATCCCTCTTGTTTTATTTATTTAATTATTTAAGTTTAATTATTTATTTTTGTATTTATTTATTTATATAAATTTTATTTAAAATGATAGAGATTTAAGCTTCTAAGGCTGATTATCTCTATCTTCATTTTCTTCTCTCCATTTTAGAATCAGAGGTAAATTCATTGTTTCTGTGAATATATTATTATTTTTTTGTGTGTAATTTTTTGGCCTTTCGTATATCCTTGCAAAAATCGATTAAAATTATAGCTGGTTCAGATTGAGAAGGACCAAAGATGTCTTCCTTTTTTCTTCCCCCCTATAACTATGGTGGATAATCCAAATACTCCATAACTTGAACACATAAAGATGATAAGAAAGGCGAGATCATGGAGGAAAAGGAGAGACAACAAAGAGAGAGTGACAAGATTTTTGAAAAAAAAAGGAAAAAAAGAGTGATGGCGAGATGACAAGGAGAGAGTAACGGCGCAGTTATTTATGTCGCGGGCTGAGAATGTGAGAGGTTCTCTCTTGTTTAGCTTTTAGGTGAGTGTGTGAGAGTTGGAAGTGTGAGTTGTAAAAGTTTTCATTTTAGCCTTGAGATGGGTTGATGTCTAGTTTTTCCTTTATTTGTTTTAATGAATGAAATCAAGATGTGGAATGGGCCATAGCCCATGGGGATTCTTTTAGGACTTAGCAGAATTAGAAAGAGTAAATTTGATTTTTTATGGTGATTTTTCAAAAAAACTGAAAAATCTTGAAATTGTATGAAAAATTTCGGATTTTAATTAAAAAAATATCTTTTTTATAAGTATTAAAAACATATCACTTTTTATTAATTGATGAGATTATTTAAGTTACCAATCAAGTTGCTTGATGTAACTTGACCGGTTACCTCAAGTAACTAGACTGGCTACCTTAAGTAATCCAACTAGTTACCTTGAGTATCACCGAAAAATACCAATTTTGAAAAATAAGTAGTATTTTTATAAATACTTATTAAAAGTTTTATTTTTCTAAAAAACTTTTTGAAAAGTGATATTTTCTAAATTAATCCGGGATTTTTCAAAATATTTATCCCATCCGGGATTTTTCAATTTTTGGTACTTTGGGCCTGGAATTTTGAAAGAAGCCCAATCTGAAAGTGAACTAGTAAGTGCAGAGGCCCAATAGAATTGGAAAGTGGACCGAGACTATTATTTCATAGTTTTAGAATTTTATTTGGTTTTGAATCAATGATCTAAAATTTAGATATGGTTATATATACAAAGTATATATAAATAAATAAAATTTTCAAAAAGGCTAGTTAATAAAGTAATTCGGCTTGGTCGATTATTTTTCAATCGGAGTGGATCTAGATGACAAACCGCCCAAACTCTAATTGGTTTTTTTATTTTTGCTTATTTTTTATTTTGTTGTTCAATTCTATAAACAGTGCTGGCATTGGTTGAAAGGGCAAAAATTATGTAACAACTAAGGATTTATGAGATATCAATGTAATAAATATGAATATGTTGAAACAACCATTAGAAACTGTTCAGATATTGGATTTGATCAATTTTATACTTAATGGAATTATCATGGAGAAGATTATGACGACAATGGGTTTCGTAACGATGTATATAGAGGGAATGATATTGCAGATATTAAATGACTTCATTTGTCCAAGTAATGTGATGCGGTGCAAAAAGGAGCAGAATTTATGGATAAGTGGGATCGGTGTAGACGAAAATAAAGCAATTTTCAGATTTTTGGAAAAATCTTCGAAATATCCGTTTTCAATGAATTTGGGTCGAATTTGGGTGGAATCGGCCCAATCAAAGAAAGTCAGTGGTTTTGCCACTAGGCTACGGCCTTTTTCAGGCAATTTCGTTTATTTAGACCTCCCAAAATGCAATTTCTCATTTATTGGCATTTTTTCTTTTTTTTTCTTATAAACATTTTTCCTTTTTAGATCATCTTTAGTAAATAAATTCAAAATTCAAATATTATAGATTGATCCTAGATATTAGGCCTTTTATTTATTTTTTTTTCAAAAAAAAAGATATTGTTATCTTTTATTTGAATATTTTATTTAGGCTTTATTTAATAGTTGTAAGCTAAGATGGCACATCAGTTTTTGTTGGAAATAAAAATTATCCTGAGTATTTTCACTCAATTCTTTCTCTTTCTCGATATGTGTGAACAAATCAACGAGTTTGAGTATTAGTCGAGTATTTTCTGCCTTTCCCATAAGCTTTCGCTATATCAGTTGGTATCAGAGGAAGGTTCATTCCTACGTCATGCCGCCAAGGAGACGACCAGAAGTTCGTGATGGTAGAGGAGGTGAATAGACGTGATGAGATCGCACAATTGCATCAACAGGTGGAGATGCTGAAAAAATAGATGGCTGTGCTTCTCCCATAACAACATGAACCAGTAGCCCAGTTTCATGAGGAGTTCGAAGAAGAGAACTCATTTGCCCCACTAGATCAACCAGTAAATCTGTCAATTTGAAGGAGAGCAGGAGGACATGAAGAAAATAGGCGTAGAGAGTCAGGATTCAATACTAATATTCCTAAATTCTACAGTGGATTATAACCTGAGGAGTTTTTGTATTAGATGACTGCAGTAGAAGAAATCCTAGAATTCAAAGAGGTTCCGAGTGATAAATGTGTACCTTTCATTGCAACACGATTTCGTGGACGAGCAGTGGCATGGTAATAACAAACCAAAGTGACGAGGACTCAAGTCGGAAAGGCCAAGATTACGTCTTAAGATAAATTAAAGAAGCATACGAGAACCGCCTTTTTACCGCATAATTACATACGGATAATATACCAGTGATTACAGAATTTATGTCAAGGTATGAAGTCTGTTACTAACTATACTACAGAGTTCCATATTCTAATCACGAGGAATAATGTCGTGGAAATCGAGGAGCAGTTGGTATCTCGTTATGTGGGTGGCCTATGATCCCAGATTCAAGATATCCTTAATATGTTTGATCCTTCGACGGTGTCCGAAGTGCATCAGTGGGCATTATAGATTGACAAGTAATAATCCTGGCAAAGTACTTTAGGAGGTTCTACCCACAACCAACAACAGTCATTGACATAACTTAATAGCTCTACACAAGTGGGTCGTATCAAATCGAACACTAATCAGTAACCGACGGCATACTGGAGGGGAGGACTGCATTGTTTTAGCTATGGTGGGATAGGCCATGGGCAATCAGATTGTCCCAAGAATCCACGTAAGGGGCTTTTTGTTGATGAAATATACAATGAAAGTGATGGCGAGCCTGTCTATAATAGTGAGGTGATTGAGGATTTGGTTGAGAATGAAGAATATGTGATGGGAGATGTTGTACCGGCATTGGTGGTACGAAGGAACAACCTAACACTATATGGGAATGACAGTAAATGGTTGCGCAACAATATCTTCTAGTCTACGTGTACTATTGGAGGGAAGGTATATAGATTTGTCATTGATTCTGGAAGCTGTGAGAATATGATAGCCGAAGAATTATTTAAGAAATTAGGAGTGCTAACACAAAAGCATCCTAAACCATATAAACTGGCTTGGCTGAAAAAAAGTATGGACATCACGGTATCTCAGCATACTTTAATAAGTCTTTTTATTGGAGTTATATATAAAAATGAGATTTTGTATAATATGGTTAGTATGGACACGTGCTATCTATTGTTGGGTAGGACTTGGCAGTTTAATCGTCACTCGGTATATGACAGATGTACTAACACGTATAGCTTTATGTTTGGGGAAAAGAAGATTGTGTTATTACCCGGTAAAACTACCAATACACTTACCGTGACTGGGGATAGTACTAATCTGTTGACCTAAGTGAAATTTGAGTCGGAGATGGTAGATTCCAGAGTAGTGTTCATATTGGTGGGTATATTTATTAAGACCGGATATGCAACTCTGAATCGGATTCAGATGTTGATTAAGGAATTCCAAGATGTGTTTCCCGGAGAATTACCAGACAGGTTGCTGCCGTTACGAATTATCCAGCACCAAATTGGCTTGATGCCAGAAGCCACTTTACCTAATAGGGTATATTACAGAATGAGTCCCAACGAACATGAGGAGTTACATAGGTAAGTCAAAGAACTTTTTGCAAAGGGGCATATCCGAGATAGTCTTAGTCCTTGTTTTGTCCCTGCCTTACTTACACCGAAGAAAGACGGTACCTAGCAAATGTGTGTATATATTCGTGCAATAAATAAGATCATAGTATACTAGCGCTTTTCCATTCCTCATTTGAATGTATATACTTGGCATTGAAATATTAAAAATTGTCATTAATCATCTCATGTCCAAAATGTAGTTTTATGCACTTATTACAACTCCTAACCAGCTTGTTGCTAGTCTAGCAATTTAAGCATAAAGAAGAAACAAAATATGGTAAATAAATCTTAAAAAGAAAAATTAGCAAAGTTATCCAAACATTTCACACAAAAAATCAGTAAAAGATCACAAATGCTATCGAGATCATTTTGATCATAACTCCCAAAATTGTGTATGTATGTACTAAGCCAAAACTTTCTTACCCCAAACCATAATACATGTAGCTTTGAAAAATTTACCAAGTAAAAGTCTCAACTCCATATCCTCACTGGTAAATGTATCAAGTTTCAATGCAAGAGATTCACTCATGGAGTTGGAAAGTAGAAAGTCACTCACACGAAATAGTCAATATTTAGGACAAATTAATAAACGGACATTGATCAATTGATAGGAAAATTAACTGTTTAGAATTCAGAAATTTTTGTCATAAATTTGTTTCAAGATTTCAATGGTTAACATGAGAATATTACAAAAAGAGCCTAGTGAGAAAAATTATTTCTTACTGACCAAAGAGGGGAAAAAAATTGTCTTTTAAATGTTGGAAGACTTTATTGAACTGAATTGAAATCTTCTTTTTTTTCTTTGTTCATTTTTTTCATATTTTTTTTTGTTACTTTTCCTTCTTTTTTTTTTTTAAACTATAAATGAATACAACTTAAATAATGTCTCTCCAAAAATTTCTCAATGGAAGAGTGTTAAGCAGACGCTCGTAGCTTCTTCCACTATGGAGGCAGGTATTATAACTTGTTATGAGGCATCGAAGTAAGGGATATGACTACGAAATTTTATCATCGGGCTGCGAATTGTTGATGGCATTGAAAAGCCATTGAAGATTTGTTGGTACTGCTCTCCAAACTCAGACATCAATAGTATCCTCTGCAATGTAAGAATATATATGAGTATAAAAACTCAGTAAGTAACGAATGCAAATGCATAGTGCACACAAGATAGAACAGATAATCTTATGATTAGGATTCCTATATATATTGTATTGCCAGATAGGACCGTAAATTGCATATTGAACCACTCAGATTAAAGATAATAGATAACATATCACGAGCGATATGGAGGTTTCGAGCCCTATAAATATCTTCTGTGTACAGCAGAAGTCCACCTCATATTACTATTAGAATCTTCCCGAAGGAACCAGATTGTCCATGAAAGAACTAGATAGTGTCCCCGAAGGAACCAGATAATGTCTGCGAAAGAACTAGATATTTAAGCAGTAGCCCACTACACCATATTCACCAATACTCGTCCAGCAATATAAATACACTAAATATTCATAATTCATATATGACAGAATAACATATAAAATAATTACTACTACATCTAATTTGTGTATTATATCAGATTTTGAAGATTTATGTCTCAACATATCAAACTATATTATTCGAAAACAATATTACCCACTATTAAGTGAAATTATTTTATTATTTTTCCTCACATTAATAATATACAAATACAAATAATAAAAATATTTCAAGTTTACTATCATCGGTCTTATATAAGAATATACATATATATATATATATAAGAGAAATCAAAATCCCAGTTACATTATATATGTTGAACCTAACCACTTCAAAATAAATCCCTATATAAGATACTCTATTTATATTCATATACATTGAAATATTCAAATACCAACTCAGCTACTCTACAACGTACATATAGCACATATCTATCTATCTATATATATATATTAATTGACTACAAGGTGCTTTAAAAAAATAAATTAAAGAGTGGTACCTTTCAAGTATACGAAAAAGAAAAATTACACATAGCTCCTTCTTATATAAATCGAAAATGGAAGAACTTTTGTAAGGAAAAAAAGGTCATTGTTTCTTTTTGCAAGCCAAACTGCACGCTTAAAATTGACTACTCTTTCATTCTTTATCACTTATATATATAATATATAACATTAACTATAATAAATAAAGAAGTCCCAGATTAAAACACGATTGTAATCTATATAGGTCTAGAAATTGTTGACATAAGCAAAATCGGCTTTTAGTTCATTGTTTTAATAATATCATTAGTATAGAAACTTATCAAACATATGTATATATATATACACATTATACTATTTACATGAATATGTGACAGACCTTGATATTGAATTAAATAATCTAACTAAAACAAATAGGAACCTTTCTAATCAATGATAAAAAGAAACTTCCTTTTTGATAACATTAAACCAATTGTCCGACTACACCAAAGTCTCACATAATAAAAGATAAATCATTAAATAACTAGATAAATACTATACATCTAAAATACTGAGACGCACACTAACGGATTACAATATGTATCATCAACAACAAGACAAAAACAATAATTGTTTTTTTTTTTAATAATCACCACACGCCAATTTATAATATCAATCATCAGATAATGGATTCTTAGTTTAATATAATAGTATTCTAGTCATTCAAAATAAATAAATAAATAAACAAACTAATGTTAATCTGTGATATTAACAAAAAATAAATTTAGTGAATTTAATACATGTTAATCTTGTACCATAGAGCATATTATAACTATTTCACATTGTTCAGTAAATTTAAAGTCAATAATAATAAAAATAATGACTAATAATTTAAGAGCTCATAACAATATGAACATATGTCACTAATATTAAATGTTATGTAATAATGTTATTATTGGCACTTTCAAATATGCGAGAAATTAAGTGTCATTTGAGATTTCAGGATATTACAATATTTTGCAAAGAACTCCTATATATATGTAATTATATGTGTGTAGAAGTTGACTATATAAAGTAGTGCTTATTATCTATTATGTTCTTTTAGCTCTTTTGGAGTTTCATGGGAATTAAGAACATATAAATATTTTTATTTTACACAGTTTCAAGATCAAAAATTGTGTTTTCTTAAATGAAATAATTTTTCTTATGGAGCAGCGAGATTGGTGGATAGAATGTTTTAAAAATAAAATTTTGTATAAAATTCTTTATCTGAAGTTTGTTCAAAGATAACCATGCATAAATTTTATAACTATCACCGTTTACAAAAAAAATGGAGAAACTATCTATCGGGCAGGTTTGCTCACCCCATTTCCTCCAACAAGTTTTGTTCGTGGCAATGATTTAGATCAAATTTAGGATATGAGCAACGCTTATTCTTTAGGCTGCTTAGTTAGTATTTGTTAGTCTATGTATTTATCTTTATTTTCTATTTTTTTTTCCTTCTATATTAGATTGTGGACAAGTCATTTGGACTATGATTATGTATATACTGGTTGAGATTTTCTTTCATTAAGCAAGTTATTAGTTTTGATTTTGGATTTAATTAATTAAGTTAATGATTTATCTTTCTTTTCAAATTTATATTTCGTTATATTCTGACTTAAACTGTGAGTTGTGGGGAATGATAAATGACTTGTCTCGTTGAGATTTACCTTTAATTAAATTACTTATCTAAAAAATATATAAGATAATCATTTTATAGGAATACTCCGGATTACTAAAATATTGTCAAATTTACAATGCTTTGATGTACCTGCTTTGGAGGCATTATAAGCACAAAAAATTCATTTTGGCCCAAATTAGTCCTATACATGTTATTTTTCACTTTTATGTTTTGTATTGCTCTTCTCTAAACTTCCCAATTAGATTCGTCCTCTTTCATGGATGAGTCCTGGAGCCTTTATATAGCGGCTCAAAGGACTCCTGCAACTTGATTTTCTCATGATAATCGCCTAAGTTTTGCTAGTAGGCTCTTAGGTGTTGGTCAATGGAAATTTTTCTTTTTTTGAATATTTATGGCCCCCTTGTATCTGATTGTGGGTGTTTAAACCACTAATCCAGGTTAACTGACCATAATTACAATGCTAATTATAGTGGGCTGAACACGCGGTACCCTCCATATTTAAATGATAATAAATCTGTAATGATGTGTATAGACACGTGGCAGGTCCTCATCTGTTAGTGGCCTTTGCTTCTTATCTCTCAAGACAATCGTTGAACACTGATTGGAGGTTAATTTTCACCCTCTTCATGTGTACGTAATGTGTGTGTGAATGGAACTGATAACCTATATTTTGATACACACTTTATATTTTCCTGTTCTAAAATTTTTGTGGACGGGATCAAATGTAATCTTAACAATGTTATTATCATCAGAGAATGCAAGTTTTTCCAAACTGTCGGCACATTTGGTGTATATAAATAAATAAATAAATAAATATATATATCGACCGCCCAGTAAAAATCCACGTGACTGAGAGCAATGTTAGTCCCACCATAAATTGTATGAAGTGCATGCAATTTATATGTGAGTTTTACATTTTTTTTTATTAGTGTCTATTAGCATTACAGATATGTACATCATTTACTTAATTTTATAATCATTATATACACGAGAAATTCCTTATTATTTAATAATTAGAAAACGAATCTCATTATTCGTTATGCAATAAATTAGTAAAGATTGTTATAGTAATAAGAAACTATAAACGAAAAAACAAAATAAAATTAAAAATATACCTCTCCACGGAGTTCAGGATCGGAAGGATTTGTGAGGAGAACAGCTTCCGGATAAGCAAGAGGTTGACCATTAAGACGGTCCTGCATTGTTGGCATTATCCTTTGCCTGTTGTCCGAAATTGCCATGAACCGAAACCTAAAACCATAATCCATTTATTTGAGTATATTTAAGTATTAATATTCATTTCCTATGTCGTGGTGTGGTCCAGGTGAAAAAGATTGTTTGTTGCTATTCATTCCTATTTAACTTCTTCTTTTTTTCGGACGAAGCCTACTTAACTAACATTGCCGAACAATAATCACTTTGACTCTTTCTAATCATAACACAATAAAAAAAAGAAAAAAGAAAAACACCATACATACCCGGCAAAACTGAATCAATTTGACTAAAATAGAGATAGATGTTCCATGCATACTCTTTTATATTTTATTTTATATTATTTAATTTTATTATTTGACATATGAATTTTATTATAATTTATTATATAACGTGAAATTAGATAAATTGGAAAGCATAAAAAAAAAAATACAGAAATAAAAGTGTAGCTAGTATCTCTCATAAACTTCTAAAAAAGAGAATCCATTAGTTTGATCCAATAAAATAGAATTCAAATAATCATTACCGAATAATAAATGTTAAAGACAACCCGTAGAACTCGGTATTTCATTTTTACTTTTATTTTTTTAACGAGGAATTCTAATTTAAGCTCTCCAACTTAATTGTTTGTGTTGGAAGGCTGCTAGCAAACATTTTTAGTGGAAATTGAAAACTGTACCAAACCCAAAATGTTAACTAGGTCCAGAACCCGCCTGAAGACGATGATAAAAACGACTGCTAACTAAATAAGTAGATCAACGAATACCTTACCTGGCGGCTTTAATTCGTCTTAATTTTTTAGATGTAGGTCAGTCGGAGAAATTTAATGAAGACTGGTTGCTCGTACTAATAAATAATGGTCTCCAAATTTTTTAAAATGTGACAATTTAGTCTTTGAACGAAAAGAAGTGACAAATTGGTCCTCAAATTTATAATAATGCTATAATTTAGTCCAAAATATAAACAGATGTTTGTTTTGTAATGGAACATGTGGTCCTCGTGGTCCTTGAACTTTTTAAAAGGTAACAATTGTAACATTATTGCAAATTCACGGTAGAATTGGTGACTTTTTTTTTTAGTTCAAGAACGAAATTGTAACGAAATTGTCACCTTTTAAAAAGTTTTGCAACTAAAAGTACTAAAAATCCTCTGCCAAAAAAAAAAAAAAAGAATTCGGAAGTTCCGCTACAAAACATCCGTATCTAATTTGGACTAAATTCTAGCATTATTGTAAATTTAAGAACAAATTAGTCACTTTTCTTATTTTAAAGACGAATGTGTCACATTTTAAAAAGTTTAGGGACCAGAGGCACTAAAACTCTATCTATGCTTGGCTTTGGTACTCTATTTGTCACCAGAGATATTTGGAAACTGAGAACTCCATCAAATCTCCTCTTTAGGCTGAGCCAATGCAATCCTTGTTAGGGTTTATGCCCTAAAAGCATATATACTTTGGATATTTGCTGAATTAATAAAATGACATTTTTCTATTTGAATTTGTGCATAATCAATATATCTTTAAATATCAGAAAATCCTTAGTTTATTTATGTGACCACAAATTTAGTATATAAGTGTTATATACATGAGGATTAAATTTATGGATAATAAACTAAATATAGTCCATAATAATTAATTAAAGTTTGAGATCTTTAATTAAATATTACTAGTATGGTCCATTAACATTGAGAATGTAATAGTCTTATCCAGACTATTGATGTGTTGACATCACAATGGAGGTACTTTATATAATTCGATTATATAGGACTGGACCAGACATAATTTGAATCTCACATAAATTCCGTTAACTGTTGAGAGTTCAAATAATGTCACTAGATGATCATATGTAGATCAATCTTAATCCTTAGTAGTTATAGACTCCTATTTATAACATTATGTTCTTTCACATACATGTTAAAGATTTGTTTTTTAAACAGATCGAAATACTTGTATCTTGGGAGCATATGAGATGAGCAGCTGGGAATATAACTTACAGATATGGAATCCATTCCTTCATTAGGAAGCTAGAAAGATGATTCCCTTGTGTATTGATTCAGGACTTGAACAGTTTGGTACTCAATTTATAATAGATTTATAAATTAATTGTTCATTGGAGAGTCAATGGTACACAAGGATAAAGATGTAATTGGAGAGGTAAACGGAACATGACCTAGCTCTAATTATGAATTATCTATGGAGGATTGAGCTACATGTAATGATTAAATCGATGGACTGCTCGCTATTTTTTGATTAAATTAATTCTGTAATTTCAAGAGTGCAATTCAAGATTTTTAGTAGAGTAATACTGGAATTAATAAATTAGACAAATTAATTAAAGAATTTAATTAATTGTCGTAATTTATTGGAGCTTGAATTACAGGTCCATGAGTCCCCAATTCCACCTCTTACAAACACTGTACTGGATATTATATTATTTCTGTTACTGCACACTTTGTCTAGATAAATAGTTTATCTGTATGTAATTAATAATTGTTATTAATTAATTAATTAATTAATTAATTTTGAATTAATTAATTT